>BQNB010107174.1:0-23225 GCA_026074375.1 Tanacetum coccineum | reverse complement strand
AAAACTGTAACCTAGATCTCATCGCTGCCGGTGAAAAACGAATGTTTCAATTGCACGAGTTAGACGAACTCCAACACCTAGCCTATGAAAACTCTCGTCTATACAAGGAAAGAACCAAAGTCTGGCATGACAAGAAACTCAAGATGAGAAAAGAATTCAAACACAAAAACAAAGTGTTGCTACTAAATCAAAAGGAGAATCTTTTAGATACCAAAGGCCCAATTTAGGTTGACCTTTTAAGTACCTAAAAATCCTTTTCACAGCATGAAGATGTGAAACCTTTGGGTTGACTTGGTATCTAGCACAGGCACACACTACAAACATAATATCAGGTCTTGAAGAAGTAAGATACATCAATGAACCAATCATTGATCTATATAAATAAACATCCACTTCTTCACCATCCACATCCTTGAGAAAAATCTTTTGAGTTTTCATAGGTGTGCTTGCTATCTTGACATCAGTAAAACCAAATTTCTTCAAAATCTCAGTTACATACTTGTCTTGACTAATAAAAATCCCATCCTCCTTCTACTTTACTTGCATTCCTAAGAAGAATGTAAGTTCACCCATAGAACTCATCTGAAACTTCTTATGCATCATTTTCTCAAACTCAGTGCATAATGACTTCTTTGTAAAGCCAAAAATGATATCATCTACATACACTGAAACTAACAGAATATCACCTTTGTCCCTTCTTATAAACAAAGTCTTGTCTATATTTCCTCTCTGAAACCCATTGTCTAACAAATAAGATGACAAGGTTTCATACCAAGCTCTAGGAGCTTGATGCAGTCTATAAAGTGCCTTTTCTACTTTGTATACTCTATCAGGGAAGTTTGAATCATCAAATCCTGATGGTTGACAAACATATACTTCCTCTTCAATCTTACCATAAAGAAAAGCAGTCTTGACCTCCATCTGGTACACCACAAAGTCTTTAAAGGAGGCATAGGCTAAAAATATCCTAATTGCTTCAATTCTTGCAAAAGGGGCAAAGACTTCATCATAGTCAATCCCTTCTTGTGTGTACCCCTGTGCAACCAATCTTGCTTTATTTTTAATCACAATTCCTCTTTCATCCTTTTTATTCTTGAAGACCCATTTAGTACCTATAGCCCTTTTGCAATTTGGTAAATCCACCAAGGTCCAAACTTCTTGTAATTTGAATTGTAGAATCTCTTCTTGCATAGCCTCTATCCAGCTTGGATCCTTCAATGCATGAATTACCTTTTTGGGTTCTTCTTGTGATAAAAAGCAAGCAAACAAGCAATTTTGAAAGTCTTTATGGTTTGTTCTTTGCTGAACTGAACTAAACAAACCAAGTTCTTCCAAATTCTTTGTCAGTCTTTTTGTTTGAGGTGCTAAATTCAAGTCTCCAATAATTTGTTCAACTGAATGATCTTTGTGTACTCTTGTAGTTGGAATAGGACTGACTTTGATTGTTGTATCCAAATTATTCATGTCAGCCTATGCACCATTATCTTAATCATCACTTAAGAGGTTAAATATGCTATAATCTTCCAAGGCATGCATATTTGGATCATCTGGAAGTTTAATGCTTGTATTTTCACCAACAGTATTAACTTTATTTGTGCTAGCAGCATTAATATTGTTAGTGTTGTTAACATTATCATCCTTCTCTTGATCAATACTTTCACTGTCTTTTCTTGGATCTTTATCAACCTTTTTCTCATCATCACTTAAAGGTTTGGATCCATCATCTTGAGAACTTTTTGAACTTGGAGAGAATGGTGGATCAGCAGTCCACAATGGTAGCAGAATGTAATCTTTGGACATGCAAGTTCTCTTCAACTATCCTAGTTATACTGTTGAATAATCTAAATGATTTACTATTGATTGAGTACCTAACAAACAATCCTTCATCAGCCTTACCATCAAACTTGCCTAAATGATCTATGGCATTGAGAATTATAACAGGACACCTAAATGGTTTCATAAAGCCTAAAGCTGGTTTTCTACCAAGGAAAAGTTCATAAGGGGTCTTGTTATGAGGCTTAGTTACTAATACCTTATTTTGCACATAGCAAGCACTATTAACAACTTTAGCCCAAAAAAGTAGTAGGTAGCTTAGAATCAGCTAGCATTGTCCTAGCAGCCTCAATTAGTGTTCTATTTTTCCTCTTAGCTACTCCATTTTGTTGAGGGGTTCTAGCGACACTAAATTCTCTCTTAATACCTTTTCTCTCACAAAACTTATTCATCTCCTTATTCTTGAACTCAGTTCTATTGCCACACCTAATTGCCTTAACCCTTTGATCTATTAGATTTTCTACTCTAGTTATAAAGGACTTAAGTATGCCACTAGTCTCATCTTTAGTAGCTAGAAAGAAAACCCAACTAAACCTACTGTAATCATCTGTGACAACTAGGCAATACATCTTTTTCATTAAGCTTTTTATAAATGTTGGACCAAACAAATCCATGTGCAACATATGTAAAGGTTGACTGACTGAACTTACTGTTTTGGACTTACAAGAAGCTCTTTGTTGCTTTCCCTTTTTGACAAGCAACACAGGTTTGATTATTTTCAAAAAGTTTTGAAGTGAAACCTCTTATAAGATTTCCCTTAACCAATTTATTCATAGTTTTGAAATTTATGTGTCCAAGCCTTCTATGTCAAAGTTTAGATTCATCAGATGTGGCTTTTGCAAAGAGACAAGTTAGACCTCCTTTAGGAACACAATTCTTTAAATCAACACTGTACATATTATGCTTTCTACGAACTTTAAGTAAAACATAACTTTCATCAGTTAACTTAAAGTTTGGAGATAAAACAATACATCCAGTGTCATTAAAGAGAACACTATTCTTTTTACCACATATTTTTGAGACACTAAAGAGGTTAAACTTTAACTCTCTTACAAAATACACATTCTCAAAATCTAAATTACCAGGTTTGATTGTACCTCTGCCTGTGATTTTCCCTCCTTTGGGGTTACCTCCAAAGGCAACATATCCTTCATCAATTTCTTCAAAGTCAGTAAGATAGGACATGTTCCGTGTCATGTGCCTTCTAGATCATCCCCTCTGTCAATCACACTTTATACCTTAAAACTGTTGTGAATTGCCCTGCACATAATGGTATAACAAAATATAGTTTCGTATTGGGACCCAAGCCATTAATAACTTGGATCTCTGCCCTTGTGCATCAATAATAGGTCAAATCTTTTAAGGACATTGCTGCTGTTTGGGAATTATTGAAAATGACTAAGTGTCGTTTCTGCTGTTAGAGATGTTTTCGATTCTGCTGGCGGCATTAAAGTATTTCTGCTGATTATGTTTCTGCTGGTCATGTTCTCATTTCTGCTAACAGAAATATAGAATCTGCTGATCTTATTTATAGAACCGGGATTTATTGTAATGAAGAATTATATGATATATTCTAGAGTTATCTCATAAAGATAGTGAAATGAGATAAATTAGGAAGAGATTGATATTACGCGTTTTTAGGAAGAGATAAGATGTATAATCTCTGATACGCAGATTTTTAGGATCTTGATAGCAATTTAGGGTTTCTTCTCTATAAAAGAAACCTTTAGCATTAGGGTTTTGCACCGATTACGAATTACAAAAACATTTTATTATCAATAGAAAGATCCATAGAGGATCATTATTTATATTTATTGTTCTTATATGCATTGTTTTAGTTTTCCTTCCGCCTAAACAATTGTTAGAGTCTCTCACGTATATACTTGTGATTACATAAGTACTATACAACCACAAAGGATAGAAGATCTATCTAGTTTCAGATCCTAACAAGTGGTATCAGAGCCTGGAGAGAGCCTCTGATAAAGAAGAATTACTTGTTACCACAACAAAACCTTGTTTCTCTAACCGTGAACAATGTCAGAACCCATGCCGTCTATACCTACTCAGTCACCATTCACTTATCCTAACCCTAATCCATCTGCTTCACCTTCATTCACTCAAGATGATACCTCGGATTCTTTCATACCTGAACCCACACAACCAATGCCTACATACACTCAAACTGCTTTCTCACAACCTGCTTTCTCACAACCGAATCAATCCTTCTTCTCACAACCTGCTGTTCACTTGACTCAACCTTCTCAGACCAACCCTAACAATGTCCAGTCACAACAGTTTCAACAGTTCCAAACAGCCACTATCTTCCAGCCAAAAAAAACCAAACGCAAAATTTCCTTATCTAGAGAAAAGAAAAATATGAGATATGGGACTATGAAGAATGGAGTATTGGATACAGAATGCTGATCCTAATCTTTGGAGCTTGTTCACAAGGGAACGTCCAAAGAGGTTGGGAAAAAAGATGCGAAAGGAAATACAATTGATCCATCGCTCCTGTCTCTTCTTGATGAGCATGTTGCTAGTACCAAGGAAATAAGGTGAGAACCTTGTTGCTTCAGGCTCTACCTGAAGATCATATGCCCGATTTTCATCATTATGATGATGCAAGGGAAGTTTGTATAGGCAGTTAATGGCAAGGTTTGGTGGAATGAAGAATCAAAGAAATATAGGAAGACCACTCAAGCAGCATTTATAGAATTCCTCTAGACAGAAGAAAAAGGCCTATACAAGGTTATGACACGGTTTCCAAGAAATTCTGAGCCAGTTGAATCAAGTGCATGCAAGGCCAACAATGATGACATCAACCTGAAGTTTTCTAAGAGCACCTCCGCCCTCCTTCATGGTCACAAGTTTGCCTTTGGCAATAAAAACAAAGGTGACCTTGAATCAACATGCTTTGGATGACCTGTATAACAAACTAAGGTTCAAACTTGAACTTGATGTCAGAATTGGTCATAGTTATGGTGTGAAAGCTGCCTGCACACCTACTCTTTCTGCCTTTCATTGGAGCTCTCTGCCGATCCTGTCCAAAGCTTCTGGTCGATAAGTAGCTTAGAGCGGAACGCAGGTGTAAGTTGGAGTCCGTCAAAATGACTGCGGGCGGGATGTGGGCGACAGGTAGCGGGAGGTGGGTGTCGAGGGGATAGCTGAACTCACTCTCTAAATGAAGTGGTAGAGAGTGTGTTGGCTTAGATATATGCATCTCTCACAGTGGTTTGAGCATACAAGCAGACAAGAGTCGGCGCGGACAAAGGCATCTCTCACTATGTGGCTGATCACGTTGCGACAGCTACCACAGTGACGTGAATGTAAGGTGGATCATTGAGATGAAAATGACTTAAAGTGGCAAATGCTATGCTCTCCCTTGAGGATTAAACAAGTTTAAGAAAGAAAGCAGGACGAAAGATGAACTAACCACAACAGCAACATGCCAGAGTTTGACAGAAGGAAGGTTAGAGCTACAAATGTCTTCAATTGGGACCATTTTGCTAGGAGTGTAATGAAGACCGTTGATGATAAGCTAGGTAATCTGGTTTTAAGTCACAAAATTTAAGACAGACGAACAAAACTTTGGTCTCATATTTGATTCCATGGGTGAATTGGTCGGAAATCATGCGCAGAAAAACAAGACGGTGGGGGGGGGGGGTTGAGAGTATATGGGATGATGGCTGGACTCATGCTGATAATGGTGTGCTTGGTGTTTTTCTAATGCCAGCTTATGAGTAGTTTGCTATGATGGGGATTTCTCCTAAGGTACAAAATTGTCCCCTTGGTTGTGATTCTAAAATTAATGATCTTAATCATATGTATAATAATCTTGATAGATTGTATAATGATTGTTACATTAAAGTTCAGGCATATCAGCATGCTGTTAAAACATTAGAATCACAAAAAGATTGGTACCATAAAACTCAGATTGCATTAGAAGAAAAGATTAGGGTTTTATCTGCTAATCTAGAAAACACCACTAACACACTGAGTTATACTGAAAAATTACATGATCAGGCACAAAATGAAAAGAAAGAATGGGAAGTTAAGTATGAAGCGACATTAGCTAGATTTGATAAGTGGAAGGAGTCTTCCAAGAACTTGAAAAAGTTGATAAATAGCTCTATGTCTACAAGAACTAAAATTGGTCTAGGATTTCAAGAGTACTTTGGAGTAGATGAAGTGTTTGATTTGTCCACACCTAGTACCTTTTACCCAGACCCTGTTGAGAAGGAGGTTAAACCTCTTTACTCAAGGTTTGTCAAGGCTGGGGAGATGCATGCTGTTCCTCCCCCTATAACTGGAACTTATATGCCCAGCCCATACAAGTCTGACATAGAGGAAACACAGGTAAGTTATGGTTCAAAGTCTGATAACAAAACTTCTGAAACTATTTCAGAATCTAATGACTTTGTCTCTTGTGATAACAGTGACAAGTCTTCAGACTCAGAGACCTATGCATCCTGTGATTCAAGCCTCAAGACCAAGACCAAAGACTTCCCACCTGCTGTTGATATCAAGACTTTGCCAGAGTCTGATGTTGAAGACCCAAATTCCACTGCTGGCAGTCCTAGTTTTTCTTGTTCGGAGAATGTAAAATCTCCTAGGATTATTTGTAATAAAAGTGGAATGAACAATAGGAATGTGTGTAAAAACAATTCTGTGCGTGTTAAGAAATGTTTTGTTTGTGGTAGTAAATTGCATTTGATTAAAGATTGAAGACCTTTTTAAATTTTGTAACTCTGTCCTGGTAAATCTAAAGCAGCATCTGTTCCTGCTGGAAAGTAAGAATTCGTCAGCATATGTTACTACTGAATGGATCTGATCCTGCTGCTTAGTAGAAACAGACCAGCATTCAATCTGCTGGTAGAACCAAAACCTACTGAAAGGGTTTGACCACCTGCTGGTTGGTCTAAAACGACCAGCACTGATTCTGCTTTTAGACCAGGTTTTCTGGCAGGTTGCTTAATCCTGCTGCCAGACCATAATTTCAACCATTCCATCTGTATATTTTAATAATAGTATTGGCTAATTATATGACCCTATGAATAAGGGACGAAGGGTACTGCAGTATAAGAACCTCAGCAGGTTACCTCTGAGGAATAAAAGACCACATTTTGGCGTCCAAGAGTAAAGGTGAATCTCATCAATCCACATGGTTTACACACTTAATATCACAAGGCAAGGCTCAAGTCAGAACTGGCATTGGGTCTCTCAAGTGGTACTATTGTTATTGTTGTATGAATGTAGGGTGATCCTAGTACAGATAATGACATAGGAATAGGTTGACAGTGTTGCTCAAGAAGATGACAGAAACAAGGAGAAGCGTATGATTTTATGCAGTCAAGGGAGGCATTATCAAATTTGTGAGGTGGAGATGGTAGAAGATCAGGAACAAGGCACCATAAGGACATCAAGGCTTGACTTTTGAAAATGTCTAACTATGTTTGTATGGAAACTTGTCCCTCTCCCTGTTGGCAAACATGCAATAGGGACAAAATGGATTTTGAAGAACAAGCGGGATGCCAGAGGCATAGTTGTAAGGAATAAAGCAAGGTTGGTTGCACAGGGACACCGACAAGAGGAGGGCATTGATTACGATGAGGTATTTGCACCAGTGGCCAGAATAGAGGCTATCAGACTGTTTTTGGCTTTTGCTTCTTATATGGGCTTTCTGGTATATCAGCTGGACGTTAAGAGTGCCTTTCTCTATGGAGAAATTGAAGAAGAAGTGTATGTCACTCAGCCTAAAGGATTTGAAGATCCTTACTTCCCAAAGCATGTATACAGAGTGGTTAAAGCTCTGTATGGACTTCATCAAGCACCTCGAGCCTGGTATGCAAGATTGTCTACTTTTCTGTTACAACACAACTACAGAAGAGGTACTATTGACAAGACACTCTTCATCAAGAAAGATTCCAGGGATATAATTTTGGTACAGGTTTATGTGGATGACATCATCTTTGGGTCAACCAATAAAGCCTGGTGTGATGAATTTGAGGTATTGATGAAAGGTGAATTTGAAATGAGTGCTATGGGAGAGATGACTTTCTTCTTAGGTCTACAGGTGAAACAGTTGCCTGATGGTCTTTTTATCAGTCAAGACAAGTACGTTAAAGATATGCTTACTAAGTTCGACATGGAATCTGTAAGAACTGCAACAACACCCTATGAAGCTGCTAAGACCAAATTGAAAGATGAAACTGATCCACCAGTTAATGTACATTTGTACCGATCCATGATTGGTTCACTTATGTATCTCACAGCTTCAAGACCTGACATAATGTTTGCAGTTAGTGCTTGTTCCAGACATCAAGTTACTCCACTGACTTCTCATCTGAATGCAGTCAAGAAAATTTTCAAGTATCTAAAGGGGCAACCAAAACTCGGCTTGTGGTACCCTAAAGATTCTCCCTTTCAGTTGGAAGCCTACAGTGACAGCGATTATGCTGGTTCTCATGGTGATAGGAAATCCACTACAGGTGGATGTCAATTTCTGGGCAGAAGGTTAATCTCATGGCAGTGCAAGAAGCAGACTATTGTGGCTACTTCCTCAACTGAGGCCGAGTATGTTGCTGCTGCTAGCTGCTGTGCACAAGTTCTTTGGATTCAGAACCAACTGCTGGATTATGGTTTCAACTTCATGAATACCAAAATCTTCATAGACAACCAGAGCACCATATGCATTGTGAAGAACCCATTCAGATTCAGAAGTAGATGAGCAAGTGATCGTGGTTCCTTCATTTCCTTCTAACAGATTTGCAGGTCCTTCATCCAGCAATGGTCCTCGTATTATGGAACGCAATGCAGATTATGCAGAAGAGCTTGCTAAGCTTCAAAGACAAGAATATGAAGCTAAGGATGCAGCTGCACGATATGGTTATTTGTTCTCGCAGGCAACAGCAGAAATACTATGTCAAGCTGAAGCTGAAATTCGAAATCAAGGTGTTTCTGCTGTTCAGGATCCTGCTGGCGTTGATTCTGCTGTTAAGGATTCTGCTGGCGTTGATTCTGCTGTTCGGGTACCTAGTGGCATTGTTTCTGCTGATGGTGTATCTACTGGCAGTCCTTCTGCTGATAGTGATCCTGCTGGTGGTAATCCTGCTGATAGCTTTCCACCTGCTGGTAGTGTTGAACCTGCTGATGAGAGCAATCCTGCTGTCAGTTCATCTGTTTCTGCTGACCTCAACTCTGTATATGCTGATGAGTCTACACTTCCTCCTGGTCAACAATTGGGCACAAGTGAAAACACTACACGATTTCCCGTCCCTTCTGATGTGTGCATGGATCAACTCTCATCTGGCATCTTCACCTCTTCCTCGTATGATGATGATTTTCGTGCTACTCTTACAAATTTAGCACCTGCTGTGGAAGTGAATCTAGTTCCTACCAAAAGGGTGAACACAATTCATCCTCAGTCTCAGATTCTTGGTGATCTTGCTTCTCCAGTTCTGACAAGAGCAAAAAGGCTCAACAAATCCAAGTTTGGTGGCAAGTGCATTTCATTGGATAATGTTCGTTTTTATTTTATATCACAAAGGATCAATCATACAGACCAACTTCATTGTCTGTCTGCTTGCTTTCTTTCTCAGTTAGGAACCACTATATAGCTAAAGCACTTGAGGATCCTGATTGGGTTGATGCTATGCAAGAAGAGATGCAACAGTTCATCAACCAGCAAGTATGGAAACTTGTCCCTCTACCTGATGGCAAACATGCAATAGGGACAAAATGGATTTTGAAGAACAAGCGGGATGCCAGAGGCATCGTTGTAAGGAATAAAGCAAGGTTGGTTGCACAGGGACACCGACAAGAGGAGGGCATTGATTACGATGAGGTATTTGCACCAGTGGCCAGAATAGAGGCTATCCGACTGTTTTTGGCTTTTGCCTCCTATATGGGCTTTCTGGTATATCAGCTGGACGTTAAGAGTGCCTTTCTCTATGGAGAAATTGAAGAAGAAGTGTATGTCACTCAGCCTAAAGGTTTTGAAGATCCTTACTTCCCAAAGCATGTATACAGAGTGGTTAAAGCTCTGTATGGACTTCATCAAAGCCACCTCGAGCCTGGTATGCAAGATTGTCTACATTCTGTACAACACAATTACAGAAGAGGTACTATTGTTACCATCACCCAAGCTTACGGTCAGTTATTTTGATGATTTAGACTACTTTAATGATTTTGAGAAAGAATTTCCAGCCATTGTTTACAATGATGCTCTAACATCTAAATTAGATTTCTTAAATGAACCTACTGAAAGTCCTCAACATATCGATGAATTTGATTTGAATGATGAAAGATCATTGTCCGAATGTGATGAAGAAGAACAAAACATTTTAAACTTTAATGATCTATTTCCTTTTAACGTAATTTATCCCAATGATTTAAAATCAGATAAGGAAAATGATGATGATAAAATCGGTATTAAGCATTCTTCGGGGGATATGTCTATCATACCATTATCTAATATAATAAATGTCAATTTTGGTGCCTATGCACAAGGGTCAAATAAGCTTTTGGAAACAAGTCATGATACATCTAATAAAATTTTCAAAACTAAAGTTCTTATCAAGGAATTAAATTTTAATATCATGGCTTGGAATCATCTTAACAAAGGGATGTCATTCATTTTCCTAATCAAGAATTTGTATGTGCCATTTGGCATCCCGTTCGACCCTAAATTGTTTTATAAGGATAGGAGTAAATTGGGGCAAGTCTAACTTAAAGACTTTTCTGTAAACAAAAGTGCTTGCCGAGAGACAACCCAAAATGTATTTTCAATTTTTATCGAGTCTGCCTTTCCAGACTGTCTATACGGCGTATCCAAACCCCATGGATACGGCGTATTGACTATCTGGACGTTATCCAGTCTTCATTTTCAGCATAGTCTATACGACGTATTCATTAGCGTATACAAGTATCAATACGGCGTATCTTGGGGAATGGATATGATGTATCGACTTCCTGTACAGTTTTAGGCATTTATTTTGAGTATAACCAAACTAATACACAGAGATAGAATTGCATTTATTTTCTGAGAATTTATACAGGACCTCGTGAAAGAAATATCGACGAATATTGGTAGAGAATTTGCAATGGAGATCTTGAAGTGTTGGAGTCTTGAAACTTCAAGGCGGCTGTTCAACACAATCTTGCTCGTAAATGCAACTTAGAGAATCTACCGAGCAAATATTAGGGGAGTTTCTCATTCTAATTCTTTTTAAATTCCCATATTTAATGTTTTATATATACAATGAGGACGTTATATAATTCAAGTGGGGGGGGATGGAATTAGAATGTTTATTTTGTCATAATTTTCACACTAAAATGCTTAAATTATGCTCAAATTAAAAAAAATTAAGCATACTTTTGTGAAATTACATGCTACATAACCTGCACACAATAACCCTTGTTAGATATTGTGAGGATTTAGCCTTTTCGTTTCTAAATGTTTACCTAAATTCCACAAAATATGAGTGTGTTGGTGATGTTGTAGACTTTAGAACTTGGCTTGGTATATCACTCGAGACCACAGTGATGAGTACTATGGATTTAGATGGAGTAACTTGTTTAAATTGGTAAATCTTAGGATTACACCCAAATTGCCTTTACATGTTGCTTATTAACTAACTACATCGGTTAGTTAACCTCCCGTTTAAACCTTTTTCCACTCTCATCTTTAGAGTGATGATCCACTAGAACAACCCGTAGAGCCAATCCTTTAGGAATTACACCAACTATTTGTTTCGTTACACCCTTACACCTTAACCTACCCTGTTAGATTAAGTTTAATTTACAGTTGCTAGTTGCTTAAAGTGTAAAGTTTATATTTCTCGAGTCTTGTGTCATTTTCTATCTTTGGTGCAGGTTGGAAATTTACACATTGCTAATGGGAATGTATAATAGTAGTCAAAACTCATGTGATTTTACTGTCGTCACAATTAATGGTAAATCCAAAGAACGACGAAACTATCAAAGAAATTATCTGGAATTATTATGATCGTGAAAATGGTGAAACTACACCAAGATTTGAAGAATAGTTTGAAAAAAATAATAAAAAAAGAGTGAGAAAGAAAGTTTGAAGATAATCGTTTTGCAAAGAGCATTACTGAAGGTATTACATGAAGGATCGATTATTCGTTGATACGCAACAAAAAATCAACGTTGTATAGTATTGTACAAAGTGGAAGATATCACCACTTACCTTGTAGAGTATGTAAAGTTTTGGGATGATTGGGAAGTTGACCGTTACAGGAACGCTAACTTAGGTTGTTGTTTTTTATCTATGATCAAGACGTTGTAAATAGTTGTGTGTTTATCATGTTAACGGTCGGGAAAAAGCGTCTAGCAACTTGTATCTTAAGTCTTAATCTATTTGTTTCTTGATTTTTATTTAACAACAATTTACATCCCTCTCACCTAATGATTAGCCGCTGGTTTTACGAGAATGAGGACTTATTCGAGTGTGCATGTCTATTCCATCGTTACGGCCATGTATGCATGTCTTACCTGCCTTATTGGTTTATGACTTTTGGTGAAACTTAGAAGGTTCCTACCCTATATCATTATTCATCTTAACAATTGGTTAAATTCGAATGGGAATGTGATCGAACACACATGTCTATTCTGTCGTTATGGCCATGTATGCATGCTTCAGCTGCCTTGTTGGAATGGTACTTCGGGTGAAAGATTGTAGATTGATCAACCGTACGCCTTTCCATATAAAAACCTATATTCACCTTTATAAACTTGTTACTACTTGGCTTTAGTGGTGGAGATGTGTATCCTTGATAGAATACTCCCCCCCCCCCCCCCCCCCATCACGACTAAGCAATTGAGCGAATTAGTTACATGTTACCACATAGATTAGTTGAGTGATTTGAGTGTTTTCATCTTCCTATTTCGTGAGGTGTTTGGTTGTGTACTTGTAATAGATCAAATAAGTGCTTTAACAGAAAATATCCTTAAGGATACATTTTTATAAACTTCTAAAGGCTACTTGAGGACAAGTAGGATTCAAGTGGGGGGATATTTGATGACATCAAATAACGTCTATTTTATAGCATCATTTATCCCATGTTATTAACCCATTTTGTATAGTTATTGCAAATAATTGTTACTTAATCGTTTATATTTGAGAATTGTAGTAATTAGTGAAAGATAGCAAAAGGTGAGCATTCTGGAGCTTAAATGAAGATATTTTGAAGATTACTATTCTGAAGACCAATACGTCGTATCCATCAAGGAAGATACGGCGTATCCGTGCCTGCACTCACCAAAGACCACAAAGGATAAAGCTCAATACGCCGTATCCAGAGAGACTCAATACGCCGTATTCAAGATATGGAATAAATATAATATTCTGGAAGATATCAAGCGTGGTCCCTACTTAGAAAAATCCCCAATACGCCGTATCCAACTCCTTGGATACATCGTATCAAACCGACTTCCAGACCCTATAAATACAAAACTCAAAAATGAGTTTTAAGTGTGCTAAATCATATTCTCGATACCTAAACCATAAAAGTCGATTTTCAGAAGAGAAAAAGAGCAGAAGAGGTCGAGCAACGTTATCAATTCCATAGGAGACAACGTGTAATTCCGTATACTTTAGTAATCGTTCAGTTTTTGGTATCATTCGTTAACTCGGTTAGTTTACCTTGGCTAAATAATTACTCTTGTATTTATTATGACGTTTGAAGGCTAATACCTTCGGGTATTAGCCATTATTATGAAGATCTGAATGTTTGGTATTTGTTTATCTCGATTTCTTAATTTATCGTTGTATGCTTGTTTATGTTTATCAATTTATACTTGTTTACGCGCTTTTGTATGCGACCTATCATTCAACTGGATCTAGTGATACAGACCAAGTAGATCTAGAGTCTGGGATAGCTCTCCATATAGTAATTCATACATCTAGAATAATAGTTACATAAATATTGTCCTTCTAAGTCTGTGTCTAGGATACGCTTCGGGCTTAACTAGTTAATTGGATATTGCCGATGGTTTATTGATCGTGTTGACTAGCAGGTGACCTAGATAATTCAACAAGTAACGTTCTGATTCTATTGGATAGTTGGACAAGTGGACTACTAGTGTATGAATTTCCATTAAGCGGTAAGTGGGTAAAGTCTCTATGAGCTAGGGTTTAACAAGATCACCATTGCTTTAATCCCTAAGATAGATTATAATCAGCAAATAAAGATGCTTTATGCAGATTCTTTAATTGTGACAGAATTAATGTGTCTAGGTCTTAGGATGATGTAACGCCTAAGTCTTAAGAATGATATGCCACCTCGAGAGAAGAAATCATTGCACTTAATAAACAAACCTACTTTCTAATCAGATTAATAAAGGTTAATACAGTTTTCTTATATTTGGCTCGACCACTCTTTTATCTTTCGTTAATTAGCTCACGTGGGTTAAAGTGCCTTGAATTGATTGTAGTCACCAACTAAACTGTGCCAGTCTCTCAGGCTGAAAACCCCCATTTTCCCGTTAGAATTAGGAATAAGCTCTTTATGAAGAAGCGACTATTTCGCTTCATAAATGTACAAGGTACCACAATGAATAATCACATTACCAGGTTTAACTAGTTTCTCAACGATTTAATTTTGATAAATATGAATGAGTGATGTGTCGTTGTGTGGTGTATATTTTATTGATTCAAGTTTTAAATTTATATTTTGCCGACTAAACTAAAAACAACACTTTAACGGGCAACGTACCCGATCGGTAGTAGTTTCGTGGTAAGTAGGGTGTCGAACACTTGAAGCAAGGTTATATCTATCAATTTAATTAATATCTTGGTTTTCTTTATAATTTTCTCTTCCAATGCCACTCAAAGTTTGTAAGAAGATGTTTCTTTGGAGAAATCATATCATTGCTCTTTTAAAAGACATAAACAAATCGTATCACAAGCTAACCGATTGTTGGTTAACCAATTCTTCTCATCTACATCCTCTAGTTTATGTTCTTCAACGGTAATGTCTAGACCTTGCTGTAAAAGAGCGTTTAGAACCTCCTTTTGCCATATACCAAAATGGCCATGCCACCAAACAAATCCATCACTAATCTTATATTCGTTAAGACTAGTCCATCCCAACTTGAAGATGTTGGATCCACGGATATGGATGGTACTTTTTTAAACTTTTCCATCTAGCATTTCGTGTAAAAATTAGTTTTCAACACCTTTGATAAGTGCTTAATTACACATATCTTTTACCTTCAAAAATGAGCTTAAATGACCAAAAACAGACAAAAAACTGCCAAATATATGTTTGTTTTGCATTTGTATTGTGCAGGAAGTGGATTATCAAACAAAAAGACAGAAAATAGTAGCCAAAATGACAAAAACTGAGCATAGGAATGGAAAAGACTGTGAAAAAAATCAAGGCCCAAAGACCAAAAAAAGGCTAAGTCAAAGTCATACCAGAAGAATCCATGCAGTCAAACACGGAGCCGGAACTGAAGAATACTAATTAGATGCAATCTTAACCCATCTGAAATGGGACCGGGAAAGCTCATAGTATATTAAGAAGACTGTGAAGACCAAATGGCCCTCAATCAATGACAACAAGCCCATTTGTGTACAAATTGACAAGAGACTGTGAAAGACTTTTTGAGGCCCGATCCTAGCCCTTGAACAGCCAATCTCAGCCATTGTACACACAAAACCCACCTGAACCTTATTGGGCCCAAATAAACCCAATTGGGCCCAATACACAAACCCAAGCCCATTACTGGCCCAGAAACAATTTTTATAAACCTTAGGGACTAGAATTGTCATTTTTAAAAATAGGTTTTATAAAAGAAAAATGGTTTAAACTAAAAGAGGGACTGAAATTGCAATTTTCCAAACTTGTATTCCCTTTAAAAAGCCAAGGGCTGAATCTGCCATTTCCAAAACCCTTTTATATCTTTGTTTTAATAAAAGCCAAGGACCATTTGTGTACAACCTTAAAACTCTTTTATAACTAAAACTCGGGTTAAAATAGAATGAAAAGAGAACCAAAGATGGGGGGGCACTCTTGCCTCTTCCCCATTCTTTCCATTTAAACCTGTATACCAACAGGGTACTATTACCCCCTTTACCGCCAAAACTCAAACCACCTCTCCCATGGTTTCTAGCTCATCCCCATGCCCTCTAGTACTCTCTACAGCTGTCATATACCAAACCCCGCTCACCCCAACCCTTTATGAAGTGCCATGTTGGCAATCTTCATAAAACCGACAACCCCAATGGCTGAGATGGTGTGTTTAAGTAGCACAAAAGGATCCAAAGGCTGAAAGAGTGTGCAAGGCCTCTACTCACACAACTAACACAAGAGAAAGCCAAAGACACCTCTTGGGACTTGTATAAAAGAAAAGAAGACCAAGCCGAAGAAAAAACCCCTGTTTTTACTTTTGTAGTTTAAAATTTAATTAAGTTTGCTTTAAAATTAGTATACTCAGTTGTTTTAAAAGCTTTATGTTGTAATATTCTGCATTTTTAATAAAAGATAAGAGTTTTTTGTGTTATTGCATTTATCAAAATTTGAAGTGTAAATTAAGCCATCAATTCTGTTTAAACTTGCATAACCATGTGTAAAAGTTGTTAAGCTCAACTTAATATCACTCAAGTTCATATCTAGTTCTATAAATCTACTAATCCTAGAAAAATGCCTTTATTTCTTTTAAAAAAAGCTAAAAAAATACGAATTTATAAATTAAGGGGGTGTTTGGTTTAGACCCCAAAATGGGTCACATGAGTTTTTTTATGGGTAAATACCACTCAGCCAACTTTGGCTGAGTGTGTGGGGTTTATTAGACCATTTAAATCACAACTTTTAGTGTTAAAATAAGTTTTTGTGGGCCTTTTGTATTATGTCAGATTTTCAATAAGCCAAAATAAGCTTAAGGGCTCCAGCTGCTTAAGCAGCTTAAGCACAGCAAGAAAAACCAACCTTGTGCTCAAACTTTGTTCAATAAATACCAAAGAAACACCAGCACTTTATCTCCTGTCAAACGAACCATAAGCCCAATTTACAATTTTTTTTTTTTTTTTTTTTTTTTTTTTTTAGTTTTTTTTTTATTTTTTTTATGTGTGTTTTTTTTTTTTTTTTTGTTTTTTGCATGGTGGTTACATTAGTTTAAAAACAGTCAACTTTAAGCCCAAATTTCAGCACTTAAAAGTCAACATTTATAAACCAAATTTTGGAATTAAATTCATTTATGAACCCTTTAAATCTGTTTTCACTTTGTTTTGGCCAATAAGCATTTTTGTGCTTATTGCATAAGCTTAAAAAGGACCCTTAAACCCTTGTTAACCCTCCCCTGGTGCTGAGCACCTAATTTCACCCCACTTATCTAGCTTATTGCATAATTAAGCCTTAGGCTTTTATGGTTTCTTTTTTATATAGCCCATAGGTAACCTCTTTAAGATCTCAAAATTTAGCATGCTTAATTCGTCTTGTTTAGTAGCTTAATAATAGCTTAAATGTAGGGCCTTTTCTGTTTTTTTTTTTTAAATCTGCCAGCATAGCTTATCTATTTCCTACATATTTTAAGGGCTTATTCTAGAAACCTTAGCTTATATTTAGGATTTCACCCTCTCCATATTAACTGTTCACCCACATTAGTTGTAGCTTATTATGTAGCTTAAATCCCATAAGAAATGAAAATGAAGAAGCCCAATAAAGCTTATTGAGCTTCCTGCAAGCCACTAAAAAGCTACTTTTCCTTTCCTTTCATGGCGCTTATTAAGTTCACCTTTCAGGCAATGTGCTTTATTATGAAAAAGCTTACCAAATCCCCTTTTACAAGTTTGCTTTTATAGCTTATTTGGATAATAAGCACTTTGGACCTTTTTTGGTAACGGGATTATGTGAGTGCATGGACCATTGTGTAAATTATTCATATAATTTTAAAGTTAGTATTGTATTTAGTCCCCTGAGGTTAACTACCAATTGCCTCGTTAGTCCTTAGCAGTCCTAATCAACTATATTCCCAAAAGTTAACTTTTGTTAGTTTTTATTATTAATTTTAATAAATAGTAAATTAAGGTTTTAATTTTAATAAGTTTAATTCCTTTTAATTTAGTTCAGTTAAAAATTGGGCATTTTTATATTTTTAGAATGTGTTAGATTTTTTCTTTATTTAGTTTTATTTTTTTCAGAATTTAATATAACTGTTATTTTTTTTTTGTCTTTTTCTATTATCTTAGTTTTAAATTAGTAATTAATCTTTACAAATTCGATAAAAAATTCAGTAAATTTAATAAAAAAATATTTTTTTCTTTTTTATAAAATATTTCCTTTGTCATTTAGTGTCCTAGGAAAAAATATAAAATTTAGTGTAGGCTTTTATTTTTCATAAAATTCAGTACTTAGACCCCCCTTTTTAAATACCCGGTGCTTTGACCGGTTTCTTTCGTTTACATTCAAAAACGAACCTCCGTTTTTATTCTAGTTTTATTTTTATTTTTTCAAAATTAACTTAATTAGAATTTAATTTTGATTTTTAATTTAATTTAGCATTTATTTTCTTAATTTGTTAGTATTTTAGGTTTCGCCGATAACCTGATTCTGTTCCCCACGTAATTTTAGTATAAATTTTAATTTTAGGATTTCCCTATAACTAATTTTGTTTCCCGTAGTTTTTAAGATCACCAATTTCCTAATATCTGTTTCCCGTAGATTAAATTAGGTTTTATTTTAATTAATTTTATGTTGTAATTATATCAGTGTTTCCCATTATTATCTAAATATCCTCCATCATTCAATTTCTCATCAAACCAAGGATTACTTCAATGCAGCCTCGATGGGACATAACGATGCCCGGGAATATCCTCTTCCATTCTCTTCCGAATCTTTTTATCATTGATTCTATCTTGTGTATTTTATCCTTTTGTGGAATTTGACCTTTTGCCTTGGTCAAGGGCATTCGGTTAGGATCTGTATTAGGGTTGCTATATAAGTATATACTAAGCCACGAACCAATTTTTGGCGCCGCTGCCGGGGAGGCATTTGCTACGATTGTTATCCGACTTTGATCTGAACTTGTCTTATTGTTAATATATCATATTAAAAAACACAAAAATATTTTTCTTTTCTTTTTATTAGTACATATCATATAAAAATTAAAAAACCCAAAAAAAAAAAAAAAAAATCAAAAATATAAAAAAATTTTGTCCATAAACAAGAAATAAAATACATAAATTGGTAAAAATACCAAAATATAATATTCTCAATTGGGGTATTATCATAATTTCCGGTGAACTACTGAGTTCCCAATCGAACCAAAGATTTAAAACTTGCCTTCTGTGTCACTTACAATATACGGCTCACCTCATTCTGATTGACAAACTATAAAGTGGGTATAAGGAGGGTTGTTCCTAGGAACTACGACCCGAAAGGAGAAATAAGCTTCGCGCTATTCCTACTCCTCCGCTCACCTGTGCGTTTTTCATTCTGAGAGCTACCGTGAAGTAAGATCGATTATTTGGCTTAAGTTGTCTATCTCTTGTCCGTTTAAAATAGATTGTGAATATATTTTAAATCCAAAAATCCAAAAAAAAAATTAGTGTAACTTCTTTTTTATTTCCATTTTGTGCATGCGCACTCGATCTCAGTCCCGTGAGCAGCATCCTCCTCCACCAGAAGAACCGCCAGTTGTTATCGAACCTCTTCGTATAGAATACCCATTTCAGGAAGATCCTACCGTAGAGCCAATGGCAGACACTCGAACTATGGCTCAATTGCTCCAAGCACCCACCGAGGGGTACGAGGACGCAATCCTTATTCCTGAAATTGTGGCAAACTACAATTTCGAGCTGAGGGCAAATGGGTTAAATCAATCTTGTCCCCCAAAACAAACAGTTCTTCGGTCATGACAAAGAAGACCCGCATGCTCATATCCGTTACTTCAACAAGATCACCTCCACAATGAGGGTCCCCAATGTTCCAATTGCTACGATTAAGCTTATGCTTTTTCCATTCTCTATCGAGGGAGCAGCCCGAATATGGCTAGAAAAAGAACCCCCTCGATCCATTCAAACTTGGGACGATCTTGTATCCAAATTCATCAATCAGTTCTTCCCTCCTTCTAAGACGACGAATCTTCGCAATGAGATCACCAGATTTCAGCAAAGGTTCGATGAATCGTTTTATGAGGCTTGGGATCGTTTCAATGATCTACTTAGGGCATGTCCACACCATGGATTCTCAGAATTGCATCAACTTGATACATTCTATAATGCTTTGAACATTAATGATCAAGATTCATTGAACTCCGCAGCAGGTGGAAACTTTTTGGACAAAATGCCTCGCGAATGTTTAAAAATCCATCCGAGAGCAAGTCCAAGGTTCGTCAAACACGAGCTAAGGCAGTTGTTGCCAAGGTAAGTACAAACTCTTCCACCCAAGCTGTTTCATCTGATGTTGCTGAACTTAAGGATATTGTCCGAGCATTGCTCTTAGACAAGAAGAACCAAGCTTCTGCTCCAGCTCCAGCTCCTGCAACTGTCAAAGCAGTTGATCTAAGTTGTGGTTACCTTGTGGTGGTGCCCATTCTCATCCAGAACTGTCCAGCCCACTCATGGCAACGTTTATCGGGACAAAACATTTCCTGAGTATGGTGTCACAAGCCGCTGCAAGCTAATTACAAAACCAAGTAAGCTCCAATTCCGACCTCAAATGGTTAGCAAATCATATTAGACCTCCAGGTTGTTCACACCCGTTCCAGAACTCTCAGCTAATAAATGCTTAACAAATTCAATCGGGGGAATAACTTTAACCAAACCGGGATGAGCAATTTCTATTCAACCAAAACAGAGGTGGAAATTTTAACCAGTCCAATTTCAGTCCAGAATTCAACTTCATAGACCCCAGGTTAATCAGTCTCCAAGCTTATCAAGCCCAACCGTTATCCTCAGACACACAGTGATCACCAAGAACGATTTTGACCACTACGTCAAGCTAATGATGCTATCAGAGAAACATTCAAAAGTAACCTCCAAAACCAGGGTCATGAGCATAGGCAACGAAACAAACAAATTGAATAATCACATTGATGAACCAACGCCTTGAATCGATTCTTTAGTATATAAAGAGTTTGTTTACCTTGGAGAATCCAAAAATAACAAAGATTGAAGAACTTTTGTTGAATATATCCAAAGTGTATGAGGAAACTACACTTTGATACTCTAGAGAAATGTAAATGAAACAAGTAACAATCACTCCACAAACATAAATACCAAAATCACTGCTTCAATATTATAAAAAATACAGTACTCCTCTAAGTACTGGAGGTTAACTACACCTTGAAGCAATTACAAATTCTCTCTAAGTGTATATCTTAAAGTTCTAACTATCACTACTCTAGGGATCTCCTTTTATAGAAATACAAGGAACCCTTTACACATATATCTGCCTATCTATTAGGAACAGTTACAATTCAAAACTAAACATCCCGAAATGCTCTCCATGCATTCTTATCTTCATATCATCAGCTTTGACCATTTAGCAGTACAAACTTCTTCACTTGGCAGTATTAAGTTTCCTTGGCAGTACTAACTTTAGCTGGCAGTACTAACTCCTTTAGTACTGTTGGCAGTATTAAGTCACAAGAAGATTTATTCCTAACAATCCTCCCCTAAACTTGTGATTGTCCTTCAAATCAACAAGTTTCTTCTGAATAAAATCTTCTAGTCTTCTTATTCTGCTGATGATTCTTTCAAACACTTTTGTCATTTCTGCACTTGAGCTCTTATGAATCTAAGGAGTTCAAAAGCCTGGGAACTTTCATGATCTACTTCCAATTTTCTACTCAACATCTTTGACAGCATCTCTTGGCTTAGGGGATACTTCTTTTCTGTCAACATATGGATTGCCAATCCATTGTCCATCAACAAAATATGAATACCACAAAAATCACATAATCTCCAGCTTAGAAGATTATACTCATGTTGATCTCTCCAAATCTCATCATCTTTATCAGGCTCAAACAAAGTATGGAGATCTCCCCAAAGCATAAGATCAAAACCTTCTGGTGCTGAAGTACTGTATCTCTCCTTAACTAATCTGAATAATTCTTCTACATCCATTCTGTCAAAGTCTTCAAGCATTTCACTCAGTATCTTATAATTCTTTGAGCTTCCATCACTTCTGAAAACTTGATAGTACATGAAGGTCTCTGTCAACACAACTGTCTTCCAATCTACAATAGGAAACTTTGTTGATAAAGATTCAATCTCTATGGGAGCTTCTTCTCTTGGTACTATATCCAGAAATCTCTTGAGTTGATCTTTCTCAGTATCTACTTCTAGCTTTTGTCTCTTCCTTGTTGTTTTTCTAGGAATAGACTTCTTCCTCTTAGCAGTTGGTTCTTTGACAACTTCTTTCCTTTCCTCTTGTGTGACAGCCTCTTCTTCCATAATCTTTTTCTTTCTTCTTCATCCCACTATTTAGCAATTTCAGCATCTCTAGCAATTTGAGCTCTTTGTTCCTCATGCATCTGTTCTTCAAGTCTAATTGCTTCAGCATAACTTAACTGTTCTTGTTCAAGATCCTTCTTAGACTTCTTCTTAGGCTCTTCTTCAATCAAGATAGCTTTTCCCTTATCCTGTCTTGTTCTTTTCTCAGCACTTCTTCTTGAGTATGTAACAGTTCCTCCAGCAGTACTAATGTGTACTTCAGCAGTACTAACTGGTGGAACTTCTTCACTAGCAGTATCTTTCTTCTTGCCAGCAGTACTAACCTCATCACTAGCTTTCCCACTGCCCTCTTGCTCATGGATGACTTCAGTTGGAGTTACTTCTTGAATGAAAAGTTGGAGTTATTGCTTGTTTTGAGAATTTTCTAACTCCATTTTCCCTAGATCAAAGTATCTCAAAGCACAGGCTCTGATACCACTTTTTTTAACACTAAAATCACTGCTCCAATATTGTAAATAATACGAGTACTCTCTAAGTACTGGGGTTACACAACCTTGAAGCAATTACAAATTCTCTCTAAGTGTATCTCTTAAAGTTCTAACTATCACTACTCTAGGGATATCCTTTTATAGAAATACAAGGAGCCCTTTACACATATATCTGCCTATCTATTAGGAACAGTTACAATTCAAAACTAAACATCCCGAAATGCTCTCCACGCATTCTTATCTTCATATCATCAGCTTTGACCATTTAGCAGTACAAACTTCTTCACTTGGCAGTATTAAGTTTCCTTGGCAGTACTAACTTTATGCTGACAGTACTAACTCCTTTAGTACTGTTGGCAGTATTAAGTCACAAGAAGATTTATTCCTAACAAAAATCAAAAACATAAAAAATTATCCTTTAAAAAAAAGAAATAAAATAAACAAAGTTGGTAATCGAACACCAACAAATAATATCTTCTATT
>BQNB010107173.1:0-23225 GCA_026074375.1 Tanacetum coccineum | reverse complement strand
TGGTATTTTACCAATTAGTGATTTTTAATTTTTTTATGGACAATTTTTTTTTTTTTTTTTTTTTTTATATGATATGTATTAATAAAAAGAAAAGAAAAATATTTTTGGGTTTTTTAATATGATATATTAACAATAAGACAAGTTCAGATCAAAGTCGGATAACAATCGTAGCAAATGCCTCCCCGGCAACGGCGCCAAAAATTGATTCGTGGTATAGTATATATATAAAATACTAGGCAAATCCAAACTCTTCACCCTTGACAAAGGGAAAAAGTCAAGACCTACTTAGAAATAAAATATATAAGGGAGAATCAATAATAAAAAGATTCCGGAAGAGATATTCCCGGGTCGTATGTCCCAACGAGGCTGCAATTGAAACCATGGTTTGATGAGAAATTGACTGATGGAGAATATATGATATGAACACTGATATAATTACAACTAAAATTAATTAAATAAAATCTAATTTAATCTACGGGAAACAAATATAGGAAATAGGGATCTTAAAAACTACGGGAAACAAAATTAGTTATAAGGAAATCCTAAAATTAAATCTAAATTAAATACGGGGAACAGAATCAGGTATCGGGAAACCTAAATATTAAAAATTAAGAAAAATAAATGCTAAATTAAATTAAAAATCAAAATTAAATTCTAATTAACTTAACTTGAAAAAATATATAAAACTAAAACTTAAAACGAGGTCTTTGAATACTAAACGAAAAGAAAACGGTAAAACGCACCCGGTAAAAACGGGGTCTAAAGACTGAAATTTAAGAACAATTTAACCAATCTAAATTGTTTATATTTTTCCTAGACACTAAATGACAAAAGAAAATTTTAAAAAAAAAGAAAATTATTTTTTTATTAATTTTTGGATTTTTTAAAGAAATTTTAAAGATTAACAAACTAATTAAAACTAAGAACATTAGAAAAAAGACAAAAAATAAAAGTTATAAAAAATTCTGAAAAAATAAAATTAAATAAAGTAAAGTTAACAATTTCAAAAATATAAAAATGCCCCAATTAAACTGTTTTTAATAAAGTAATTAAACTAATTATTTAAACCTAAATTTATATTAAATAAATTTAAATAAACAAACTAAAGTATAAACTTTGGGACTAACATATAAACAGGACACAAGGATAACAGGGTAACAGGCTAACTAACCACAGGGACTAACAATGTTAACTAGAAAAGACAAAATTACACAAATGGTCCCTGAAGTGGACCCCGATTACAAGGTGGGTCCAAGTTGCTTATTAGCAAAAAGCCAAAAAAGCAAACTTGTTCAGGGGCTTAAGGGGAGCATTTTTCATAAAAGGCACATAAGCTGAATTGAACTAAATAAGCTAGAAAAGTAAGCTTTTGGACTGCAAAAGCTAAATAAGCTTTTTAGCTTATTTTTCTTTCTTTTTGGGGTTTAAGCCAACAAATAAGCTAGAAAACTATAGGGGACAGTTAATAGGCTAAGGGAGTCCTAAGTTTAAGAGCTCAGTTATCTAGAAAAAGCCCTAAAATAAGCCTGGGAGAAATAAGCTAAACTTCTAACATTTTAAAAAAAGAAAACAGAAAAACACCACTTTTAAGCCTAGCATAAGCTAAGCAAGAAGGGAGTTAACATCAAAAGTTTGGGAATTACAGAACAAGTATAAGCCTGATAAATAAAACTATAAATCCTAATGCTTAGATACCAACATAAGCTAGAAAAGGCTAGATTTATGCTCCAGCCCCAGGGGAGGGTAACACAGTGGCTTAGGGGCTTTTTTTTTCAGCTTATCAAATAAGCTCCTAAAGAGCTTATTAGCCAAGAAAAAACTCAAACAGATTTAAAAGGGTGACTAGTGAGCTTATTTTCAAAGTTTAAGAGCCAAAGGTTAAGAAAAAGCTGCTGATAAATGGGCTTAAACTTGAGGGTTCTTAAAAAATTTGCAAAGCACACTTTTTGACTATTACTTGGTCAAACCAAAGGGACAGCACAAGGGGTGTTTTAAAGTGGCTGGAAACAACAACAAGAGCAATGAGCACAAAAATGGTGTGCTAAGCAGCATAAAGCAGCTTAAAAGTGGTTTACTCACTTATGCTTATTCAATTTTGACAGAAACCAAAAGAGAACAAAAAACTTATTTTGACACTAAAAGTAGGGATAAAAATTGTCTTCTAAGCCCACAACACTCATCCAAAGTTGCTGAGTGAAGCATTTTAACCCCATACCAAACCTATATTGACCCATTTTGGGGTTAAACCAAACACCCCCTTAATTTATAAAAAACGATTTTTTACTGATTTTTAGTTAAGGGAAGGCTGAGAAGGGTGTTTATAAGCAATGTTTAATCATCTTAACACATTCTTATACAAGTTTAACAAGATTAAACAACTTAATCTATATTTCAAATTTTGACAAATGCAATTTCACAAGAACACTTGGCTTTTATTAAAACTGAAAGTATTACAAGAAAGACTTAAAAAGAAACTGAGTACAATAATATTAAAGCAAACTTAAGTAAAATTTAAACTAAGAAAGGTAAAAACAGTTCTTTGATTCTGTCGTCTTGGTCCTTTAGGCTCTTTTAAATAGTCTTCAGCCTTCCTTTGACTTGGGCTTGTTTGTTTGTGAGAGAAGGAGCCTCACCACTTAATCCTAGCCCGCCCTTTCAATCATTTGCCCTTGTAACACATCTCACCATGAAGGGGGGTGCGGGGTTGAGTAGATTTCCCAAGTGGAAGAGTTAATGGGCAGGGGTAAGGGTGGGAAAGAGGAGAGGGGTGACTGTAAAGTTGTACAGGGATAGTTGGTTTTTGGCCAAAAACCATGGGAAAGCTGGTATGGGTTTTTGGCGCCAAGGGGGGAGAGGTTACGGGTGGGTTGGCTGGGTTTAAAGAAGTTTGGGGGAGAAGAGGCACAAAATGCCCCCAACCTCTCTCTCTTCCTTTGATTTTTTTTTTTTCATTCTTTTCAAGCCCTTTTTTTTTTATTATAACAAGTTAAGAAAGTGACAGTTTTGGCCCTTGTGGTTTATAATAAAAAAAAAGGATTTTGGCAAAGCAAATTGGTCCCTGCCTGTTTTATAACTAAAAAGAAATAAAAAGAGTTTTGGGAATTTGCAAAAATGGCCCTTGTGTTTGTATTTTTCCATTTTCTTTATAAATTAACTTTTAAAACTTGGCATTTTTGGCCCTTTTTATATTTTTTTTTAAAATTTTAATTATAAAACAAAGTTTGTAAAATTTACATTTTTGGTCCTTATGTTTTATAAAAAAGGATTGTGGGCTTTTGTTGGGCTTGGGTTTTGTGTTGGGCCCATTGGGCTTGTATTGGGCCCAATTGAGTGTGTCTGGGCCCAATAAGGCTTAGGCTTATGTTATTGGGCTTTTTAAGGCCAATAAGTACAGGCTTGGTTAATGGGTTTTCAAGCCCAATAAGGTTATGAAGTGGTTTTGTGTGTACAAAGGCTTGAGATTGGCTGTAGCTGTGCTAGGATTGGGCTTCAAAGTCTCACATCTTTGTCAAATTGCACACAAAAGGCTGTTTGTAATTGAATGAGGACCCATTTGGCTTCACAGTCTCATAAATATACTATTGGGCTTTCCCGCCCATCATATTGGGTTAAATGCTTCCAACATATCTTCATTTCCGGCTCCGTTTTGACTGCTGATTCTTCAGTATTGACTCTGACCGTTGGTATTTTAGACTTTGGCCTTGATTTTGCACATACTTTTCCATTCCATGCTCAGTTTTTTGTCATTTTGGCTTGGTTTTTCTGTCTTTTGTGATAACCACTTCCTGCAACAATACAAATGCAAAACAAACATATAATTTGGCAGTTTTTTGTCCTTTTTTGGTCATTTAAGGCTCATTTTTTAGAGTTAAAAATATGGTGTAATAAGCTCTTTAAAGTCGAATACACTATGGTCTTCGACAAGACTAAATAAGGCCGAAATTTCTCGAAAGCGTACACGACGGCTAATAATTCTTTCTCCGTCGTAGTATAATGAGCTTGAGCATCAGTCATAGTCTTGCTCGCATAGTGTATAGGCTGAAAATGTTTGGTCTTACGTTGCCCCAAGACTGTACCTAACCGCGAAATCACAAACAGCACACATAAATATCAAATGGGAAATGAGGTTTTCCCCCCCCCCCCCAATCGGGGGAAACTAAGATCGGGGTTTCTGGTAACTTCTCTTAAGTATATTAACGCTTCCAACATTTTTTCGAGAAGATGAAAGGGGTATCTTTTTCAAGAAGATGGGTCATCGGCCGGGCAATTTTAGAAAAATCTTGAATAAATCGACGATAGAACCCGATGATTGGTCTCCAAATACGTATATAAGGATAATATCAATAATAGTATAGTAATAAGTATTCCGTAAGGATTTTATAAAATTACTTTAAACCAAAGTAAATTCAAAAACCTCCCGGGTCGTTTCCTCGACGAAGCGTGAATTGAGAATCGATTAAAATTCGTAGATTCGCGTGTTTTGAATATTCACGATTTTTGATTTTAGTTTTATTAAGTCTACAAATAAAATGCAAAAACATATAAAGGCAAGCAACAATCAAGACAATTAAAAATAAAACACGAAAACATTAACGGGAATAAAAAACCGAACCTTAAAACCTAGATTATCGAATTTAACCCCTAAAATTATTTTTTTATTATTTATAAATCCTAACTGACTAAAAATAATTTTAGAAAAAAGAATTATATTTTTTGACTTTTATTTAATTTATTATAATTAAAAATCAGTTTTAACCTAAAAATATTATTAAAAAATATTAAACTAACTTGGAAAAATCTGAAAAATTCACAAAAATTACTTTGAACTATTTTAAACTTAAGAAAAATAAAATGGTTCAAACAACTTATTGAAATAAGCTGTAAATAAGCAAAAGAGGGCTGTAAAGCTTAAAGGGTAAATAGGGTTTAAAAGAAAAATGGTGTAGAGTCTTAACGAAAAAGACTCAAGGGCCAATGAGGTAAGTTGAGTGTGGTGAGTAAAATTGTTGGGTGATGTGAAGGGGAGTCACATTTTCGAACCCTCATGGCTTCCCTTTTAGAAAAACAATTTTTATTTTCTTTTTGAAAAAGCTAAAAAGCTAAGAAAAATAAGCAACTTTTAAAAAGGGACTTTTTCAGAAAACCTTAAATAAGCTAGAAATAAACAAATTCAAAATGACAGTTTGCAAAATCTTTACTATAAAACTAAAAATTAAAACGTTTGGCAATCAAAGACTAATAAGCTAAAAAAAGAGAACCGAAAAGCTAAAAACACTTATAACCCTAGACATAATAAGCCCTTAGAACTAAAAATACACCTTAAACAAATAAGCTGGAAACAAACTAAAGGAATTAAGACATTTTTTTAACTTAAAAAAGAAAGCAACTAAAAGACCTATGACTACCCTAATTAAGCACTAGACCGAAAATAATAAACATTTAAGCATGAAAATAAACTCAGAGCACAACAGTACTAGCCTTGAGTATAGTACTGCTAGGAGCTTAGTAGTTTAAACAGTACAAAACCCGCTAAGCTTAAAGAAAACTCAATATGCTTATAAAACCCAATACGCAAAACACAACAAAAAGCTAGACCTAATAAGCTCAAGTGACCACATTTAGCCCCACATAATAAGCTGATAAGCTCATTAAGACCTCAAACAGATTGCACTACTTTTGGACTTAAAGGGGATTTTGGCAGCTTATAGCACTACATTACACGTAAAATTATAAAAAAAAATAAAAAAAAATAAGCTTCAAAAAGTCTTAATCAAAACAAAAAACTAAAAAACAATAAAATATATCCCAAAAGAACACCTAAAATCTATTATTAGGTAATTTAATGAAGAAATAAGCTAGAAAATTAACTGTTAAAGGAGACAGTTTAAACAAAATATTTTTGGCTTTTTGATTTTTGACAAAAACTGAAAACTAACAACTAAGACTCCACACTTTTGATACTTAACTCAGCAGATGAAACATTCATTTTAGACTCAATTTGAGATACAAACCACACCTCTAATGGACTTTTTAAGAAAAAGCTCAAATAAGATGCTTAACTTATTTTCACACTCAGAATTTTAGAAAGCTTAACGAAAACCTATAAAACTTACTAACAACTAACAAATACTACCTAAAACTACTTTTTAGACTATTATTAAGCTAATATAAACTAGATTAAAAACCAAAACAGGCCTTAGTAGTCTTAACTCTTGGTTAAGACTGCTAATCCAAACACCCCTTTAAACTTTTAAAACCAATTTTAGACCATGACAAATTAAAATAAGCTGTGAATCTCAAAAACAGATTTAGCACTACGATACTAGATGACAAATTAGCACTAAGAAATGATAAATAAGCATTATCTGATAAACTATGACAATAAGCATTTTTAATCAAGACATGGTAGATTTAACTTTTAAATGATTAAAACACACAATAACTCAAATCAAACTTTATTTAAAACTTAAAACCACACATAATAAGCTAACAATACACTAATGAACACAGAATAAGCAATAATAAGCAACTATATCAGAGTTAACAAACTACAAAACCAATATAGAAAAATTAGCTACAAAAGAAAAATGAAAAGTACCTTTTTGTCCCAGCTAAACAGGGACTTAAATTGCTCTATAGAGCTTAAATCAACAAGCTCCAGCCTTGTTTAGAACAAGCGGTATGGTCATAAAAGCCCTTCCAAAATTGGCTTTTCATCCAAATCATAAGCTGAGGTGTTTTTGAGTGAGATTTGAGTAGCTAATTCAGTTAAGCTTTTGAGAGCTTAACTTAATGATATATAGCTTATTAGTTAACTAAGAGCTTATTGAAGCTTAATAAGTCATATCTTAAAACATTATAAGCTAATTTACGTCATAAGTAAAACAGAATTGAAATTAAGATTAAAAAGGTAAATCTGTAATTTTATTAATAATAAAGAGTTACAAAGCTTTAAAAGGAAATACAATAAGCTGCTTAAATGAAAACCATAAGCCTAAAAACTAGACAATAAGCATAAAAAAAAATAACCCCTTGTATGAGCGAGGATCATTCCTTTTATAAGCTGAGAATATTTAATCTCTTTGTGTAGATTTTGACCTTTGCCTTGGTTAAGGGCATTTGGTTGAGATTTGCATTTGAGTTGTTTTATATATGTGTACTATATCACGAATCATAATCCCTAGATAAAAGTTTCAGTTTTGAAAATTTTATTAGATGTATCATGACTTGTTTCCAAAAGCTTATTTGATGCATGTGCATAGGCACCAACATCGGTATTTATTACATCAGTTAATGGTTTGATAGATAAATCCCTCGAAGAGTGTTCAATATCGACTTTATCATTATCATTGTCCGTATCCGTTTTTAATTCATCGGGATAAATTACGTTAAAAGGAAATAAATCATTAAAGCATATAACGTTTTGTTCCTCTTCGTCATATTCGGACAATGATGTTTCGTCTTTCAAATTAAATTCATCGATATGTTGAGGGTTTAAAATCGGTTCAGTTAATAAATCAAATTTAGACGTTTGAGCATCATTGTAAACAATGGCTAGAAATTCATTTTCAAAATCTTTAAAGAAGTCTAAATCATCAAAATAACTGACCGTAGGCTCGTTTTTAAATTGTTGACAGAAATTATTTTGTATGAAAAGGAATTTTTGTCAAAAATTACCGTGCAATCTTCATTGTCAGATTCGTCAAACGATATTCTAAAGTCAATTTCATCGTTGTTAAGAGAACTTACCGTAGGCTCACACGAGAGTGTTGCTTCAGATGTTAATGTGTCATTAAATATTATAGCTGGGAATTTCATTTCAACAGATCTGAGGTCGTGAACGTCTTCATTATCCCACTCTCTTACCAATAGTAAGCAGTTTCTCAGTTTTACACACTTACCATGCCTACGAGCTTTTAGAGTTCCTCAAGGCTTGATATTCCCTGCCCCCCCCTCGTCCATAGTAATGTTGGGGTCGTCATTTTAACTGTTGTATATTTTGCTAGGAAAGAAAACTGTCAAATAGCTTAATACGCCGTATTCAGTGAACTGAATACGCCGTATTGATGATAGAGTCGAATACGCTGTATTGGTTTGAAAAAAATTTATACGCCGTATCCAAGAAAATGAATACGCCGTATTGAGTATTCGACTCAGAAAAATTACAGCGGACTATAATAATTCAGAAAAACACACAAACACACAATATGCAAAATATACAATGCAGAAATCAAACACACAAAACAAACACACAAATATGCAAATTAATCTAAACTATACTAAACTAAAAATACTAATAAAAAAGAATTAAACAACTTCACTCCCCGGCAGCGGCGCCAAAAACTTGATGTGTCGTTGTGTAGGTGTTATTTATGTATCAAGTTTTACTATTTATTTTATGCCGACTATACCTAAAAACAACACTTTAACGGGCAGTGTACCCGGTCAATTGTAGTTTCGTTGGTAAGTAGGGTGTCGATCACTAAGAGCGAGAGCGTTAATTCCTAATTCTATCAGTATTTTAGTTATCTAAGTTAAACCTAAAACTAATGCAAAAAGGGGGGTTTCAGCCTGAGAGACTGGCACGGTTTTATGTATCTAACCTAAGGTTTTGATGACAAGTAAAGCAATAAACACACACAAGAAGACAAACAAACGATAGAGAAGCGATCGAGAACTAATGTAAGGAAAATGTATCAACCATGAATAATCCGATAAAATGCAGGTTTGTTTATTTAGTGCAATGATTGTCTTGTTTGTTTATTAAGTGCAATGATTTCTTCTCTCGAGGTGGCATATCATTCTTAAGACTTAGGCGTTACATCATCCTAAGACCTAGACACATTAATTCTGTCACAATTAAAGCATCCGCATAAAGCATCCTTATTTGCTGATTATAATCTATCTTATGGATTAAAGCAATGGTGATCTTGTTAAACCCTAGCTCATAGAGACTTTACCCACTTACCGCTTAATGGCAATTTATACACTAGTAGTCCACTTGTCTAACTATCCAATGGAATCAGAACAAAAAACAAGAATGTATATCTTAATTATTTAGATCACCTACTAGTCAACACGATCAATAACATTGGCAATATCCAATTAATTAGTTAAGCCCGAAACCTATCCTAGACACAGACTTAGAAGGACAATATTTGTGATCATATTAATTCTAGATGTATAAATTAGGCAGCACAAACTTATTTATGCGCCGCACTTCATGAGTTAACTCACTTAGCATTTAATTGCATTTAATTTTTTCTTAAACTAAAAAGTGCGCCACACTTTGGCCAAAACTGCCACACTTTCTGCATATTCAGTAGTTGGCCTTTTTCATGGTTGTAGATAATTGAATTCTCTTTCCGTGGCCATTTGAATCAACTAAAACGGAGTTCGTATGACCGAGTTATGGCCAAAACAGTGAACAGGTGTCGGGAAATCATTAACTTGAGTTATTTCTTCGTTTAAGCTTAAATTCTTCATGTAATCTTTCGTATTCTTCCATGACACATACATAGAACATATAATAGCAAATATACTTGATTAAGTACCAAAAGTTTACGAGAAATGATAAAATAAATGCAAATAACGCCGCCGAAAACATGTATAATTTAGGCGTTATCACTTGTCCTCAAGCAAATGGGCTTTTCTACCTAGACAATAGCAATATGAGGGTCATTTTACCTACTCTTTAAAAGTATTTTACAACAAAACCTTCTAGACCTTGTAATTAAAAGCACATAAAGTATATACTAGCACCTCACATAAGTGTTTGGGATTCTCTCTTTCACTCGGGTGTATAATAAATTATAACATAAAGGGGGAAACGGAAAATCAACACGCATTACCTGTCATAGCATATAAATTACCATAGGCTTGGTAAAGGATCAAACCTCCCCTCTAGGTGCAACCATTATTCATTACTATCTAAGAGGTATTTTTAAAGGGTTGTGGGGTGTAGGTGTAAGATAACATATAATGGAAACGGAAACGGATGGGATACATTTGGGTGGTGACTTTGGGTGAATTTGGAGTGGAAGGGTTAGCTAATTATTTATATGAATACACGCTAGTTTAGTTGCTAAGCCAAGACTCAGACGAAGATATACAAACTCTACACAACTCTACATTAATCTCTTTTTTTCTTTTCTATATATATATATATATATATATTTTATTGAATAACATAATACATCACAACATGGGGTTTATATCACATACCCCTACACTTGAGCTTTTACATGCTCAATATTTACAATCTAACTAATGACTCGATTTGAGGTGGATCAAAATAACATGGAGATCATCTAACAAATGTATGGGGGTATTGACTTAACTTTTCTTCCCCATTCTTCCGCAAAATAAATACCACAATGAATCTTAATCGTCCCAAAACAGTATTTACAAAGATAAGGACTTAGCAACCGTGTACTCAAATAATTAACTTGGGTTAAAACAATAATGTTGTAAAAGCGAGTACATACAAGGTAGGCTAAGGCGATTTGGGTGTAACGATTGGTTTAAGGGTGACAATGCTCTTTATTAATAATATGGAATCCACCAGAAAATTACGAGAACCATGAAAAATGATAGGCTCGAAGGGTTGTACTAGGGGTATACTGCACTAAAAATGAGTGCATGGCAAGGGTGTGGGTTAGTTATATGATCGGTGTGACCATCATAACAATTACTGGTTTAAAACATGGGTTAATCCTAATGTCTCTTATCAGGCAAATCCTAATACTCACTATGCGGTCTTGGGATGTATCACAAAAACAAGTTCTAGAATTTAATATACTACCGGTACACTCTCATATTCCTAAAGTAACCAACACCAGTGTTCTAGAAAAGGTGACAAAACCACACATACACATCCGTAATGACGGAATAGACACACATGATTGCTCACTCCTTAAATCGAACAAGCTAAAGGTATAATATCTAAGGGTGAACCTCATATATTTGGGGTGGAATTTGAGGGTTTTTTGCTAGTAATATAAATTCCTATCCGTGAGACGCTATTAATACTCGGTTTTTGTCGGTATGTGTCATAACTTTTTTTTAATTTGGGTCAAAATTACCTCTTACGCTATGTTTTGATATATTACCCATCATTTTAAGGACAAAGCAAATGACAAATGAAAGAATAGTTTCTAAGGCTTATTTTCCCCCTACACTTAAGTTGAACATTGTCCCCAATATTCTATAGAAGTACCCGTAAAAATGAATAAAGGGAAAAAACAAGTAAAAGAAACTAGTACTCCCTTGGTTTGCTCAATAATGGAGAAGAAACATGCGATAACAGGTTAAATCGTCATTAAGAATTGTCCAATGAAACTTCCTAAGAACTTCCAAGCTTCTTCTCATCAAATATAACCTGTAATCAAAGACAAAGACAACTATACCAAGCATAAAATGTGCGATATACAAATATACAATATGAATTTAGGGTTTGACTCGATAAAGCAGTAAAGATAGGATGATAGAATTGTTAAACTCATTGGTTTTGCAACCCCTCCCCAAACGGCGCCAGGGACGAATACCACCGAGCCGCCACCCCCACCCATTCGAAACAAGGGTCCCGAGTTAGGGACTGACAACCTCACACTGGAAGGGGTCGCGACTGAACTGGCGCCGAGTGATTTCGTATCTCAGAACTACGAGACTTTGGTCGCCCTCATGCAAGAGGAAACAAAAAAGAGATCAAGCCAGAGCCTACAGGCCCGACTTAACTTCGGTCCGGAGGACGAAGAATCTCCACCGCGCCACCGAAAGGAAAGGCGTGAAAAGGATAACCGTCGACCTCCAGTATTTGGTAGAATCAGGAAGCAAATTTCGGGTACTCAAACAGCTAACTTGCAGAACTTGGACACCCATGAAAACAATGACCGGCGCATCAGCGTCCGTGATAGGCTGGGCAGTCGCGATGTCCACAGCAGGCTTGGACAATGGCGCTCCCCGAGTGAAAGCCCTCCAAGTTCGGACTCCGAGGACAGTCGGCGCAAGCGCCGCAGAAGAGTAAGCTCATCCTCAGAAGACACCTCGGACAACGAGGACGCAGAAACGGGACACTGGAAATCCAAGAACAAATATCGTGGAGAGGAAGACGAAGATATGTCCCGTCCATGGCGTCGTCAAAAGGTCGACGCATTTACGCGGCGCATTAGCGATTTCTCGGAGGATAAGAAAAGGCGCATGCCTGCTAACGTAAAAACTTATGATGGGACGGGTGATCCTGATGACCATCTAAAAATCTTCGAATCGGCGGCCACTATTGAAAACTGGCCACAACCGTGTGGTGCCAAACCCATGTTTCAATCCACGTTAGTTAGAAACGCGCGGACTGTTCAGCAAAAGCTACCAAGCAGAAGCATTGTGGGTTTTGAAGAGTTGCGGAGGGCATTCCGCTTAAATTTTACTCAAAGGAAGAAGTGTGCCAAGAACCCTGTCGAGCTTGCCAGGGTGAAACAGCGCCAAGGGGAGTCCACAAGCGCCTACGTAGAGCGCTATAAGGACGAATGCATACACGTCAAGGCGTGCCCCGAAATTCTCAAGATCTCAGGGTTTATGAATGGAATAAATAACCCAGAACTTATCAAAAGGTTGAATGATAGGGTTCCCCAAACCTTTGATGAGTTGATGAAACGCACAAGGTCCTTCATTCAAGGAGAAGCCGCCGCCGCGGACAGCAGAAAAGGCTACTCAAACAACAGGTCACAGGAAACAGTCAAGAGACAAGACCCATAACCAGTAGTAGCAGTCGCAACAACAGCTACCGCGGTCAGAGGGGCGGGCGGGGGAACGACAAGTACACCCCACTGACAATGACCCCAAAGGAGATACTCGCAACAGAAGGTTCAAACTTCCCAAAACCACCACCAATGCGCACTCCAGAAGAGCAACGCGTGGGGAACGGATACTGCGAGTATCATAGGCAGAAGGGCCATACTACCAATGAATGCGTCCAACTGCGCCAGCTAATTGACAAATTGGTCAAGGAAGGCAGATTGGATCACCTGGTGAAGAACATCAAGGAAGGGAGAAAAAAGATAAACAAAGGAGCGAGTCAAGAAAGACTCACTAAGAGACAAAGGCTGACACCATCTATATGGTGCAGTCATGGCAGCGAAAACAACAAAAAGTCAGTCAAAAATTCTCACATGGAAGTGGCATCTCTTTTCCACTTTGACTACGACAACGCTAGTGGTGGATCCACTTTACCACTAGATAATATCAGCGGGTCCTACATCCACTCGAATGTACATTGATGGGGGAGCATCAGCAGACATCTGTACAACATTGCTTCTAAAGACTGCCCCTGAAAGTAAAAAGTCAGTTAAAAACCCCGCCACACGGTCGTTGACTGGCTTCACGGGAGAAAAGATATGGCCCATGGGGCAACTACGATTACCGGTTATGGTTTGGCAATAAGGAGCACTCCACAACTGCCTGGATGAATTTTATGGTGATCAGATCACCATCGCCATACAAGGCATATTGGAAGACCAGTGATCTACAGCATACGCGCGGTCCCATCCACGGCCCACGGGATGCTAAAATTTCCCCGTCGACCGGCGGAAATGTCTCCACTACAAACCGTCGCACCGTCCCTAAGACTGCAACACAGAACACATGGACTGACGCAGACTCCAGGACATGCACTCCACTAAAGTGACCAACAAGAAGGTCGCGATTCATACCCGAATACCCGAACAAGAGTAACGATCGGGTGGGGTGCTTCTGATACGAGTAGGGAGCGACTGTGAGCGCACTCTTGCAAAGAAACCTCGATATCTTTGCATGGGAACCAAAAACACATGACTGGTGTGCCACGATCGATCACAGAACACAAGTATGAAAATCCGACAAGATACTTCCAGATAATGCAGAAACAAACGCGGGCAAGCTTCCAGAGCGCGCCAGGAGCCATTCTGGAGGAGGTACATAAACTCGAGGAGGCAGGTATCATGTCGAGAAGTCTATTACCATGATTGGCATCTCCACCCAGTTCTGGTCAAAAAAGCGAATGGAACTGCGGATCGTGCGTGGACTTCACTGACCCTAATAAAGCCTTCCCCAAAGACTCTATCCACTACCGGAATAACTGAAAGTGAGATCCTTATGCGGATACCCCTTCAAGTGCTTCTTGGACGCATACAAGGGGTATCACCAAATCCAAATGGACAAGGATGACGAGGAAAAGACAGCCTTTCACACAAGTCAAGGTGTCTATTGCTATACAAAGATGCCTTTTGGCCTAAAGAACGCAGGTGCCACCTACCAGCGACTGGTAGATAACGCGTTCGCGGGGCAAGTGGGCCGCAACCTGGAGGTCTATGTCGATGACCTTGTTATAAAGAGCCACACCGAAGACGAGTTGGTGCGCGACATTGTAGAAACTTTCAGGGCACTGCGAAAAATCAATATGAAGCTAAATCCTAAAAAATGTACTTTTGGGGCTACAGAAGGCATGTTCCTCGGATACTTGATAGAACCTGACGGCATCAAGCCGTGTCCGGAAAAAACAAAAGCTGTCATCCAACTTCCTTCACCGCGCACGATGAAAGAAGTCCAGTCGTTAAATGGGAAGTTAGCCGGTTTGAACAGGTTCCTATCCAAGTCAGCAGACAAGTCACTCCCCTTGTTCAAAACACTCAAGAAGTGTACGAAGAAGGGAGACTTCCGTTGGACTACAGCAGCAGAAGAAGCTTTCACGCAGCTCAAGCAGCATATAGCAGCACTTCCCACGCTAGTCGCACCCCGACCAGGGGAGGAGTTGATTATGTATTTATCCGCGACGCATGGGGCAATTAGCGCCGTGCTACTGACAGACAGGGACTCCGTACAAACACCGGTATACTTCGTAAGTAAAGCACTCAAGGAAACGGAGATCAACTATAGCGCAATGGAGAAGCTGATCCTGGCGTTAGTATTTGCCGCCAAAAGACTGCGCAGGTATTTCCAAGCGCACCCAATAGTGGTAATCACAGATCAACCCATCAAACAGGTTATCTCTAAACCTGATGCGTCGGGGCGATTGCAAAAGTGGAGCGTGTTGCTAGGGGAGCATAACATCTCTTATAGACCACGCACCGCAGTGAAAGGACAGATACTGGCGGATTTTCTCATCGAAAAACCAGAAACCAATGCGGTACTCCCCCAGAGCGAAGTAAAACTCCAGGCACCATGGATCTTATTCACGGATGGATCGTCATGCGTGGACGGGTCGGGCGCAGGCCTTATCCTCACTAACCCGGAAGGAATGGAATTCACTTACGCACTGCGCTTTGAATTCTCAGCCACGAACAACGATAGCAGAGTACGAAGCCCAACTTGCGTTTACTACGCATGCAATCCTCCGAATGGGTGTACGTAACCTAGAAGCAAATGTGGACTCCCGTTTAGTAGCCAACCATGTGTTGGGCGAATATGTGGCTAAAGAAGACAACATGATTCAATACCTCGACAAGACCAAGTCACTAATCCAGGGCTTTGATAGATTCACCATTAGGCAAGTTCCTAGAGGTGACAACAAAAAAGCGGATGCCTTAAGTAAGATCGCATCCACAAGCTTCGCGCACCTATCAAAGCAGGTGTTGGTCGAAATCTTGAAGAACAAATCCATCGCGGAGATGGAGATATCCACGGTGATAGAAGAGCAGGATCCTACGTAAGATTGACACCCAACCTCGAATTCATATGCAAGGGCCACGCTCCCTCATGTAACAAAAGATACCCGGAGATACGCCGCACGGCGCAGAGAATCGACTTCGAAATGGTGTCCTTATCGTACGTTTCGTTCCTACAACCATGCTCTTAGCTCGACCTATTCAGAGCATTAAAAAAAAAAAGATACTATGTGCACCACGAGATTCTTGCGGTTCATTGCGTATGCACTCAGGCCACGATCTGTAGAAGTCAAGACCTTACGGTCTGGGTATTACTGGCCACCAAGCACCACGAAGCCGCGACATGATACAGAATGCAATATTAGCCCAAGTACAAAGACCAATCCCGCCCAACACACAACAGGTAGCTAACACCCCATCACCTCACCATGGCCATTCCACAAGTGGGCATCGACATCGCTGGTCCTCCTTGCACGTGAGGATAGGGGGGGGGAAAAAAAAAGGGGGGGGGGGGGAGGGGGGGGGGGGGGGGGGGGGGGGGGTGGGGGGGGGGGTGAAATTCCATATCCGTGGCTATAGACTACTTACTAAATGATCGAGGCGAGAGCGTCGCCACAATACAGGGAATCAGGTAAAACGATTTGTTTAGGATAACATTGTGTGACCGTTTTGATTACCAGGGGGGAGAAATAGTCCGGACAATGGGAAACCCTTCTGTGATAACCCGTTCAAAAGACTGGTGCGCAAGAATAGCATTACACAGCGTTTTGCGTCGGTTAAACACCCACAAACCAATGGTTTGGTTGAGCGCGCAAATCGAAGTCTAGGCGAAGGAATCAAAGCGCGCCTGGATAGACATAAAGGCAGGTGGGCAGAGGAATTGTCACATGTCTTGTGGGCACATCGCCACACAATCAAAAGTTAGCACAGGGGACACTCCCTTCTCTCTTGTCTACGGGACGGAAGCCGTTATACCAGCCGAAATCGGAATGCCAACTATACGTACCGCGGAGGTCAATGTCGCACACCAATGCACCGACAGCACGTATAGACCGGACAATTGGAGGACGGCGAGAACCACAGCCATACGTGAAGAAAAAGCAAAGTTGCAAATGAAGGGATACTATGACGCTAAAGTTCGCGGAGTCTCATTTAGACCAGGAGACTTCGTGTATCGTGCTAATGACGCAAGCCACGCGGAAGACACAGGAAAGCTGGGACCAAAGTGGGAAGGACCCTACGAGGTTACGGAAGCACTTGGAAAAGGAGCATACAAGCTGCGTGACATGGACGGGCGTGAGTTGCCCCGCACGTGGAATATCTGCAATCTCAAGAAATGCTATCTTTAGGGAAGTGCTCACTGGGTATATGCGTACTTATGTTTTTTTTAAGACAAATGTTTTTCATTTTTGCAAGTACTACTTACATGCGCTGGTTTCTAGCTACTCCCGCGACACAATTCACTTTACAATGGCTTATTATGAATCCTAATTAAATATCATAGTGTTTTTGTTACATTATTCTGGCCTACGCTGCGTGCATGCACCTAATACCCCACGATGGGAAAAGGATGAGTAAACCTACTAAATGACTCGTTGAGTAAGAGGGTTGCAAACCCATCAACATTGGATCATGAATCCTTGTTAAACACCTTTCTCTCAAGACGTTGGAGTAAGTTTCAATGCGCATTCCACGATGGATGCGCAGCAGCGCACACGGTGCACGTTTAACAAATTAGGAGTCAAAACTTTTGACTTCTTGATATGGTATTCGCGGTACGCCGCATGTAATGTAATGTCCACCCTACATATAAACTTAGCATATTTTGCAGTCATGAACTTTGTAATGACTATTTCACAACAATTTGACAATGGCCACATCACCAACAAGTCTTTCAAGCAAAGGCACTAATTGTGCACAACAAATTGTCGTGCTTGTTATACAAGTAATGTGTGCGTATAAACGCACAAGTCACAATAACAAACGACCCATACTATGGGTCCAAAAGGATAGCTTTTACAACAGAACCATGAGTTTGATTAAACAAAATTTGCCAACATGCACAAAAACGATAAGTTCGCACAAGGAAGAAAGCCTAGATACTGTGACAACGACTTCGCTCTGAACTGCCAACTTGGTACGCAGCATCTCCACCTCCTCAGCTTCCCCAGAAGTTCACATCAGTCGGGTGACACAGTCGCCACGCTAACTGGTACCCCATCAGAACGGGGGATGTGCGCTGCACCAACACCGCATAATATTGCCTTGCCCTTCACCCCCTTCTTCTTAGCAAGCCTTATGGCGTGGGCCTCTAAAGACTCCTTCAACGGAATCTCCTTCTCAAGTGCAAACGGATTCAGGATGTCACGCGGACAGGCAAAGATAGGAACCTGCAATTGCACCACATCCGTCTTAGAAGAATCCGGCTGGGCCTCAGCGCCCTCGGGGGCATGCCTAGCCAAGGTTTAACCCCGCCTTACACACCTATGGGTAAATCCTGGCTCATGCTCCAGCTGAGCAATATGAGGCAGCTCAATAAATTCATCGCCTCCATAGCAGCACTAAGCTCACTCATATGCATTTTTGGATTAACCCAGGAACCTGTGGCGGCAGGCACATCACATTTTTCTTTCATGCAGTTCCTCCACCGCTTCCGCCTTACCACGAGCCAAGGCACACTTCACAACATCCCCAAAGGACTGCTTGACCTCCTGCGATTCCAAAGTGCTCATGGCAGCAAGGCGCAGACCATGGCTTATGAGCCACCTGCGCTCAGCAATCGCGGACAACATGTGAGGGTAAAGCTCCTCATCGTACTCAATACTGAGTTTGCGTAACTTCTCCTCCTGCTTCTCCAACAGCCCCTCCACTCTCTGGCGAAAATCATCCATGCCTAGCAAAATGAATTCTTCTTACCCCCCTCCAAGACTCACAGCCCATTGACAACATGCCTTGTAATCAGCAAATCCGCCGCAATCCTTGCCCCTGCCTTGACAAGTCAGTGCCATATATTTTCCTCGGCAAGCACGTGCATAAGACCTCGAAACTCCGCCTCTGTCTGCGCATCTGGCCAACTGTGTCTTCATCCCCCCCCCCCGCAGCAGAATCTCTTCATCTTCTATACACTCTGGCCGCGTTCACTAGACAACCTCGCTCTCAGTTGCACCACCAGCGCGGCTTGTTGTGCCGTGACAATATCAAACTCCTCCATAAGTTGATCCACTGGCATACCCTCAAACGCCTTGGGACTGTCTCCCGACCCCTCCTTGGTATGTCATCAGCAGTCAAGGGATTAGTCTGGGGTGGGGACTGTACAGCATGCGTCACCGGCGTAGAGGAATCGCTAGTCGCCTCGACACTGCGCACACATAGCAAACAACTAACCAATACTGAGGGTTACACATTCTTTTATTATGATTGCGTACCACAAACACTATTATTGAACGGACATAGAAGATAAATTACTTACTTGGGGGGAGGAGTCTCGGTCACCTCTTTAGCAGTAAGCATGGGTGGCGCATCCAGGGTTTCCTCCTCAGTCGATGTACTCAAACCTAGACTGACATGACGAACCCTCTTTGACTAGCCCGCACCGTCATCACTGGTGGCCCTCCTTGCGTTTCAACCCAGAGTCAACTTCTCCAGCCTCACTTTCCCCCCTTCGCATCAGCAATCCTCCTGAAGAACAAACGCTTGTTGCGTCTAGCCTGGGGGGCTCCGTAGTTGCACCCGGTACACTACGCAGTGGTGTGGGTGCTAATACATCAATACTCTCAGCCTCTGGTTGCTCCAGCACAAGTTCCATTGTGCGCCCGGCGGTACTTTCCAACAGTGGCTCCTCACCATCTCTTAAAGGGCGCACCCCCTCGGTCACCAGCTTGGTTTTTATGTTAAATAATATTTTTACAACTCCAAATAACCACGCTAAACAAAACCATTTCTGCGCAACACAACGAAAACAAAAAAACCAGATATGGTTACTAAGCTTAATAAAAAGAGCGCTTACACTACTGAACGAGGGAGAAGGAAGGACAAGCACCCACCCCGGCCGTCATCGCCTATAAACGTCGGCACTTCCTCGGGGCTTTGGAAATAATTACGGCTAATGCCCATGTGGCATAGAAAGGCTTCCGAGTATGCGTTGATAGGTGATACGATCTCATATTATAAGTCCGCCCTACCATACTAGACACCACGGGGGGTGGCGCGCGTCATCCCTCGGCAATGACCCCGAGTATTAGAAGCGAAGTCCCAGGGAACCAACGCATCATCTACCCAGAAGAACATCTCCCTCCAACGCTTAGCGCATCTAATTTTTCTAGTAAAAGCACTGTCAACGCCCGGCGCGCTTGGAAACGATACCCATCCATGACTAAGAGGTGTGATAGAAGCGCTGAACAAATGGTACCGGTGGGATAAATGCCAATAGGCGGCAATTAACTTCGAAATTGGTTATTTTTGCCGCGCCTATGCAGTGCAATTGGGAAATATGAAGACGATAATAATTCAGGACGTTGCACATAAACAACGAAAGGGGTACACGTTGATTGGCAAATTCAAAGAACCGTGTGTATACCCCAACCTTCCCCACTGGGAAATCCGCTATACTCGCACTCGCAGCCGGCACTACCGGGTGCAGTGCGGATGGGATGTAATACTCAGATGTGAACTCACGAAGTTCCTCATCTGTTATTTCTGATGTAAAATCATTAAAAATAATATTTTTTGTAAGTTGCAACACCATGATTTGTGAAGCAAGGGTTTGGATGCGCACGCGCGTATTACCTGTGTATGATTTCTGATGATTAATGGAAGCTTTATCAATGGTGGTGGAAGAGATTTTTTTTACTGTGGCACTAACAGTGAAATGGAGGCGACCCCTTATATAGGGCAAGTTGTTACTGACACGACGCCGGATGAGGAACACGTGTCCCCCACTTGTCCTAATCGTGTGGTAGGGGTGCAACATATAAGCTATGTTCTAGCTACCTTTCACGAAATAAATTAAGAGCACTTTTTGCTACCACGTTGACCAGATTCATTGTTCTGGGCGGGACAATTTCTTGTTTCTTCCACAATACGCATCCAGGAATATTTGCCGCGACTATTTGTAGTCTAGCATCCGCGGTCTTACCCAGCGCATACTAGACTGGGGGGACATGATGACGTATAGTCCAACCTCGGGTCATGAACCCGACCCGCGAATAGTACTTATACCCAGGCCCATGATGAATGGGCCATAGCGACATCAATACGGGTTTCCAAGGCCCTAAAAGGGACTGTCCTATGGGGAAGCCCATGACATATGGGCTATCGCGACGAGGGTTTAGGCCCATGAGGCCCAACTAGCGCACACGTGCGCAGGTATCTATAACACCCGTTAAGAACGAGTCATAATCATGAGGTGGGCCCACTAGTTACTAAATTACGGTGGGGCCTCCCGGGTACTAACCTAATTAATGGGACAAAGCCCATTAGGGTTTGGTGAGTATATAAAGAGCACCTAGGCCTCCCTATCAAATGTACCCCTCAATAACCCTAAACTTTCACTAAACCTAAACCGATTACTTACTCTCACGCCGGAGGATAATCGGGGAGAACAATCCCAACGGTAAGCCAAACGTGCTTTACGTTTCTTAGTGTCGCAGTCCTCATACATCAGACTAAATTGATACAGGACCGGAGCCTAACATATCCTATTACCCTAATTCGGACCTAATCAAGGATCGTCCAACTTTTGTATCAACAATTAGTGTGACCATCATAACAAGTACAGGTTTAAAAACATAGGTTAATCCTAATGCCTCTTATCAAACAAATCCTAATACTTACTATGCGGTCTCGGAATGCATCACAAAAACAAGTTCTAGAATTTAATATACTATCGGTACACTCATATGATTCTTTGAACCGATCTCAATGTTCTAGAAAAGGTGACAAAGACCATACGTACACATCTGTAACAACAAAATAGACACATATGTCTGCATTCGAACCTTAACTCAAAATTTCTAAAGGTTGAATCATCTTGGGTATCGATAATGGATACCCGAATTCCTATAGATCTAAAGGCGAACCTCACATTTTTGGGGTGGAATTTTGAGGGTTTTTGTGCTAGTAATATAAATTCCTATCCATGAGACGCTATTAATACTTGGTTTTCGTCGGTATGTGTCATAAAAAATTTTAAATTTGGGTCAAAATTACCTCTTATGCTATGTTTCGATATATTACCCATTATTTTAAGGACAAAGCAAATGGCAAATGAAAGAATAGTTTCTAAGGCTTATTTTCCCCTACACTTAAGTTGAACATTGTCCCTAATGTTCTATAAAAGTACCCGTAAAAACGAATAAAGGGAAAAGAAAGCAAGGAAAAGAAACTAGTACTCCCCTGGTTTGCTCAATAATGGAGAAGAAACATGCGATAACTGGTTAAATCGTCATCCAAGAATCATCCAATGAAACTTCCTAAGAATCTCCAAGCTTCTTCTCATCAAATATAACCTGTAATAAAAGACAAAGACAACTATACCAAACATAAAATGTGCGATATACAAATATACAATATGAATTTAGGGTTTGACTCGATAAAGCAGTAAAGATAGGATGAGAGAATTGTCAAACTCATTGGTTTTGTAGGTTTATAACATAAAATTACATATTTCAAATGTTATGCAAGTTTTATTTTTAAAAATAATTAAAATTTTTAAGTTTTATGGACCTGGGCGTTTGATGCCGTCAGGAAAATCCTAACCCCGTCACAAGTGTCGTGGTGACGACGTCGCGTGTAAATCATGATGCCGTCTCCATGTTCTGTGAAAAAGAAATTTTTGTTTTTGATGGAAAATTTCTTGCACTTGATTCCATAAGTCAATTCTTGTACAAATAGCTACATAAAACCTGAGATTTGACAATTTACTCATAGGACTCAAAACTGACGCGAATTAATCTAAACAAATTATTTAACATGCTTAAACTTGGTTCAAAAATTGGATAGATTCCCCTACACTTATTGTTTGCAAAATACATTTGATTGAAGTTAAGACGAGGTTAAAAACAATACAAAGAATGATTACAAGATAAAGTTCGAACATGATAGAATAAAATGAAAAGAATAAAACACATGACTCTCCTAATTACGGGAAAAGTAAATATTAGGTTGCCTTCCAAAAAGCGCTTTTCTTTATTTACGAGTCTTGTAGCGAGACTCGAAGTCACACATTCTTACGTGTCGTAGAAGTGGTCCAAGTCGATGATTTCCCCTGTACTTTCTCTTTCGGAGAGTTTCCTAGTGGTGGGGATTGACTGTAGGGTTTTGGTAAACTCCTCTCCGTCTGGGTCGATTTCAGGTGGTTTGTCCTAGTTAATTGGTTTTTTAATTAGGTCCTCAGATTCCCACATATTACTTTTAAGGTTAATGGGTATGGCTCCTAAGAACTCTACCATCCTCCTAAACACTAAGGTATCCTTAAAGGGATTGAGCTCGACATCTCTAGCAATTTCCTATTCTCTGGGTAAATGACAGTCTAAGAAGTCCTTCCTAGCATAATAAGGGATTCGTGCGTCTATTCCATCCGAGAGAGGTCATGGT
>BQNB010107172.1:0-23225 GCA_026074375.1 Tanacetum coccineum | reverse complement strand
GGGAAGGATGTCACACCCCGTAAATTTCAGGTCAATATTTTAAACCATTCCGATTATTATTCTGAATTTAATCCATTTCATTTGAATTTGACGTAAAACCAGGAAGTTAACCCACATAAATCCGAAAAGCGTCATCGAACGTGTTTCGGCTTCGGACATCGATTAGTTTACAGGTTATATGCATTACTTTATCATATTAACGTGTTACGTAGGTCATGTTCACTTTCGTTTGCGATTTTTACATTTTTCGTGTATGCTTTACGGTTTTATCATTTTACATCAAACGGAGACCCAAAAACCTACCACCTTTGCATGTAAACCCGAGTTAACATTTGTTACGTATTATAACATCAAAAATTTCATTCACCCTCCCCCTCTTGGTCAAATTTGGACGCCTAAACCCCAAATTAAAACACCTTGAGTCCTAAATTAATTCAAGAGCATCTTATTTTGAAAGTCTCATGCATGTGCAAGATAGTGACACATGAGAAGGTCATTCTCATGCACAAAACCTTAAGCTAGACATAAACATGTGATCTCTTGGTCACATGCTTTCCTTTTACTTAAAATTCAAAACCAAGACTAATTACTTGAACCTATGCTAGAAAAATGGTGTGGTCTCCCCTCTTTGCTTGCATCTAACCAAACCACAAGGACCATGGGGTGAAATGGTTTAAATTTTTGATTGGCTATGGTTCCTATAATATCTCAAAACCCTAGCTCACTCCTTATAAATACAACACCATATCCACAACTTAGGGTTTCATATCATTTCCAAGTCTTCAAAAATTTCTTTTTTCTCCCTCTTGCTTCTTGAAGCTCACGACCAAAAACACCCCTTTAGGGCTTCCATTTTCTTTGATTTCTTGCAAGATCCAAGCATACTAGATTAATATTTAAGGTTTCCTAAGGTGGTTACAAGAGTTTAAACTTTAATTTCAAGGGTGTATTTCAAGATCTATAAATTAGGATTCGATTAGTATTTGGGATTTTTCAAGACCAAGTCTTCCATCTTCATTTCTTATATTTCTTGAGTTTGTTCTTCATCTTATAAGCTTACTTTGAAACTTATACTTTCATTTCTACTTTCATTCTATATTTACTTATGTTCTTGAATAGATCTATAAAGTCCTATGGTGTTTGTGTTGATTTTTCAAAAAGAAATGATCTGGGTATGTTAAGCAAGGAAACTTTTATGAAACTTTTATGCAAATATTGTGTTTAGGATTTAAGTGAAGTGATTAGTGTGTTGAAATATTAATGAGGATGATATTAGACTAGATATAAGTGTGATTTTTGTTGTGGATTAGTTGTGAATGGAGATTAGGATAGATTAGGCACTATTGTGAAAGTTTGGTGGGATTTTTGGAAGCATTTACAAAAAATGATGTTGCTGATTCATTTTTATTTTTAGGTTTTCGAACACTTAAGAATATTTTCATTAGGCGAGAAGGTAGTTTTTAGAAGGCTCGTTTCGAGTAGATAGATTTTCATATATTGCACACTAAAACCGGACTTAAAACGGTCAAGTTATAGCCAAATGAAACTTGAAACATTTTTCGGCAAAATAAATAAAGTAAGAGCTGATGTGAATAGTAAAATGGGTTTTCGGACACTTTTGGGATGATTTGAGCTTTTAAAACATTAGCGAAACATATAGTAACACATATATATTAATTAGGATCATTAGAAACGTCGTTAACATATTTTAAGGAAAGCGTTAAGATTTCTAAAAATAGTAAGTTTAGTAAATATTAGCAAGGTAGACATGGAAGTTAAACGTTTAGGTTTCTCTAGTGCGTTTATGGAAATATGGATTTAGCAAATATAGGGGACAGTATTAACGTCCCGAAACTAAAAACTTTCCTAAAATAGAAACTTACTAAAAATGACAATTTTCAGTTAAACGCCGAAACTTAACGAAAAACTCTATAATTTTATTTAGTCACGTTTTGTTAATTAAGCCAAAGCACAAACACAAATGGATGTCTTTTTCTCTTATAAACGTTTCATTCAAGTTTCGTATACTTTCCGTTTTCCTAAGACGCGTCATTGATTTAGGTCACGAGTAGAACCTCTTGGCATTATATCTATTCGTTAATTATTATCTCACCATTCGCTTAAGGTGAGTTCATAGCCCCATGTTTTACTATTTTTACTTTACTAATTTAGGGTAAGAAACATTGCTTATTTTATACTATGGACACAGTTACTTTACGTTACCTTTTTCCTGATTACGTGTTGTCTAAGTTGCGAATAGACCACTAATGCCCGAACTATCATGAACCGTTAATTTCTTAACCGATAGATTGGTTAAGTGAGCGCGAATGTTGTAAATAGATCTATTGGGACTAATTATCCCTATCCGGGTAAGTAGCGCTTACTAGATTCGGGAGATACGAATAAACGAATATATACCATGTCTGATTTCACTAGGTGATCTTGGTCAGATACCTCTAGGGCAGTTATTTCTTGTTTGGCATAATATGCTACTTTAAATTGAGCCTCAGTGTTATGAGCTTAGTGCAACAGTAAATACTTTTTATGTGAAGTTGTATCTGTTATAACTGTCACATGCGTGCTGTGAACTTGTGGTCCACTCTTAATACTAAATTCAAACCTGTGAATTCACCAACTTTATGTTGATTGTTTTAAGCATGTTTTCTCTGGTGCTTAGCTGGATTGTTCTTGAAGTGCTATTTGATGTAGCATGCATTGTTGGGTGTCTTTTAAGAATGTTTATCTTTAAACTTAAATACTCGTTGTCATATAAACATGTTATGATTCCGCTGCATTTGTCTTAAGCTTCTGCTAAAACTATTTCATTTATGTCAAGAATATTATAAGACTTATTTTGTTTAAATCAAAGCAACGAGTTATATTTTATCAAACGTCCATATAGTGGTCGTTTACTTGATCTTGTGTGATGTATATTATGACGTCACGCCCCCGGACACGTGTTTCCGTCCAGGCCCTCTTTGGGGGTGTGACAAAAAACATGTCAAAAGTTTTAAAAATGGCAAATTTTTTCAAAATAAACTAGAAAAATGAGGCAATTATAGGTTAAGTCATAATTCTACTCCCATCTCCTCACTTGGTTAATACAATATCCCTATTGTACATTTAAAGGAATGTAATAAAATACAAGAGTAGAATTTAGAACGAAAAAACTCCCCTGAGTAATGCTCTGTATGCCTAAAACTTCATGTCATGAGATGGAATCCCGACTTGTGAACTCTAAGCAACCTCATTTCCCTGAAATCACTTTCTAAACTATCTAACAACCTAAAAATAAACAGAATTAAAACCTAACTCACTTTTGTAGGAATCACGGTTGCATTTAGCGTATGCAACAAGCCTTTTAACCACTCGGTGGCCTGAGTGGACGAGTGAAGTCTCGTGAGGGTTTCCAGAGAACATACCCACGAAGTTCATTTACTAAATATACACGATTTTGTGAAATTTCTAATTACTTTGAAAAATAATTTTTGTTGCAAGAGTGAACTACGACGTAGTCCAAGGGTGGAACTACGTCGTAGTTATGTGATGAAAATTAAAAGTTTTAGGCATTAAGCCTAACTGCGGCGTAGTCTGGGTATCCAAATACGTTGTAGTTGCAGTCTGCAAACAAAGTTCATTTCCACATAACCACAAGCCTTGGTGATCATGAACTTCCATTTTATGCTCTATGAACCTGCAAAATATAGTGAGAAACACACAAAACCAACTAAATGCAGAAATTAAATAAAAGGAAATGATACAAGATGGGTTGTTCCCCAGCAAGCACTTTTGTTTATTAACAAGTCTTTAGGGCCTACGTTTCCCTTTGGACATTTCCTCTCGTGTCCATCTCCTCCATTAACTCAGCTCTTACTGCAACAACGTTAGTGTTAGTCCTAGGCATCTCTTTAATTTTTATGATCTTGACCCTTGTGTAATTCTCCCCTAGGCCGATCGTGTATCTAGTTACCTCAACTTTCTTAATTAAAATTGGTGATGGCTTCTTATAAGTTATGCCTAGCAATTTTCACATTCTTTCTTTGTAAGCTTCATCATTGATGTTGTTATCCCAAATATTATCCACTCACAACAATAAGTAACACAATAATAAAGCAAATGGAATAAGCTAGAAAAGAGAGAAAGAGAAAGGAAACATGAAAGATTAGATTAGAGAGAGAAATGAGGTGAAGGGTTCACGCATATGTTACACACACATATGAATGACCAACAATCTCTCCATGTGTGGAGAGGGTTCCTTTTATACCATATGCCTTCACTTAAGATGCATGGGCTTCTTCTTGGGCCGAGCTTGGCTTAACTTGGGCTTTGAGCCTGAAACACAGACAATATTAGATTACAATATAAGCCCGTTAATACCCGACTAGCCTATTACATTACAAGACCTAATAATAACTAAGAAGACCGATAACATTCTTGTTCGACTTAATAGAATTAAGGCTAACAATCTCCCCTAATGTTGAGGTCTTCTTTGATCTCCCCAACGTTGACGTTCTTGATGGAGGTTATCTTGATTTTAACTTTATCTTCCTAATGTTGAAGATATGACATTTGAGCTTTGCCTTCTTTGGTCTTGTCTTTGTCTTTTCTTGTTTGTAATGGCTTTGTTCATTCATGCTTGAGATGACCAATAACATTCTTTCGGTGTCGTTTATGTGATCTTGATCTTGAGCCTTCATATTTTGACTTTGAGTTCTTGAGATTTTTCATCTTGCATCATCTCCTTGACTTGAATCATTTTGATTTGACTTTTTTGATCATCTTGAGATCTTGACCGACATGCTCATATTGATTTCATTCTTGTTTGACTTATATAAACATAAGGCTAACAATCTTCCCCAATAGACTATTCTTTATTTGACTTTGAAGCTCTTTGATGATGAGGAAGTTTAGTATCAACAATCTTGATGCTGAATGATTGACTTTAAAAGCTTGAGTATGAGCACATGGTAATGAATCCGACTTTGCTAGAATAGGGCTACAACATCGACGTTTGTACCAGCATTTGAATGTTAGTAATAAACAGCATATATAGACAAAATGTCTTTGTCATTCGTCAATTTTAGGTTGCGATAACCACCGGTTCCTCGTTTTATAGTATAAATACTATACATGTGATCAAGTAGATTCAAAGAATCTCCTTGACAGGGTTTCCAGCTCAAAGCATAGGATCTTCTAACACATATGTATTAGATTCACCATGCTTGCTTGTTCTCATTACCGAAACGTCTCAAAGCAGACAACACGGTAAGAGTGAATCAGATAGTTATTGTCTTTCTTATTAAGTCATCAATTCATATACTTGACCAAAATTGATATCCAATTATCACAAGCTTGATTCATATAGAATCTTGTAAGTCACCTACCGCAGAGCTGTTTGAGGTTGACTCTGGAAGGATTTCCATTCGTCACTGTGAATACTGAAGAGTATCACTCTGAATGTTCTGGCAAGATCTCAAGGATAATGCGTAGGACTCTTTGATACCAAATGTTATATTGATGAATGACAATTTATATTTTTACATTGTGTCCTAATGAGATTTATTTTGATCTCTCTTGGCTCTAGACTTGATTTGTGCACTTTGGTTTTAGTAATCAGAGGTTGTAGCTGACTGCCACCTATTCAATATCAACAATCTCAGAGTGAGATGTCAATAGATAATGTGTGTATCTCCGTGACAAATGAGACAAGTATCTGTTGAGAGAAACTTGAATGGCTGGGAGGGGTTGTGCATTGCATCACTGGGTCCATGATGGCTTTCTTCAATACCAACAATCATCTTTGTGATTTTGATAGATTATGTATTGACCCGGTTTCTGCCTAAGTTGTGTGGAGGGCTTCTTTCTTTAGACCCTTTATCCATACTTTTCTTTTTTATTCTTCAACCCCTTCAATGCTTACCAAGATGTCATTACTAACACCTTGTTGTGATTGTTCTAGTGTTAGCTCAACCTTAGTCGGTATTATTCCCTTATTCTCATTCATCTCCAATCATACCTAAGGATTGCTATTTCTAACTATGGGTTGTCCTTGGGTAGATCTCTCCAGTTCTGGTTGGATCATAGGACTTATACCTAACCTTAACCACCTTATGACTTCATCGACATCGTGAGTTAATTGGTTGTTGGGTATAGACATCGAACCATAAAACCTTTGATACAGATATTTTGAAATACTCCCCCTACACATGTGCTTCACGATTCGAAATTGTTTTGCACATGAGGAAAGAGTTGCACTTAGAGTCTTAAAGATCACATTCTTTTATATCACATTTTAATAACATTTTCCCCCTTATTTAAAATAATAAATCTCTTAGTATTTGAAATACCAATTGATTAAAATTTATGCATAAAAATTTCATGAGGAGAAAAATTATACCATGATATTGCATGAATTCATTTTTTTGATAGCTCCCCTTCAACATAGTATGTGGGATACCACTAATTTTTAAAACTTGACATTACAAGGAAAAAATGATATGACACCACAAATATGTTGAAGACGGAGTGAGATGTCTTAGTGAACAATGTATATTATTAATTGACATTATAATTTCCACATTTTAATTTCACAAAATGTTTTTGGATACATAAAATTGACATTTATGAGATGTACCCAAAACATTAAAAGGCTTTGTTTTAAAAAAGCTCCCCCTCAGAAATTGATTCACTTGTTATGTTGACATTGTTGAGCATTCTTTTTACCAATTGTATCACTTATAAACATTGAATATTGTACCAATTGTTAGATATATTGAGGAAGGGAGTGTTGAACACACAATTTTAACAAATACCACTTATGATGGAAAGATACCACAATTTATATTGTAAACAATTTGACATTGAAATTTTTTTTTTGAAAAATTGTGTTCAACGGTTTTTAAAACACATGATAGAAGACTTCTCTTCTATTTTTAGAGTAAGTGCACTGAAACGTAGACTTCCCTATTGCATTCGGGTCCGAGTTATGCACTGAAATGTACATAAGTCATAAAGAAACTTTAGAAATGACATGTTTTAAAACGTTTGAACTCTTGCTCGAACTTCATTTACACACCCGTGTCAATGTTAATTGACATTTCTAGGTACGTAAATGTTATCGATTCCAAAAGACATGTCGAGAAGAATATTTTTGGTATTTTTGAAATTTTCTGATTTCATATTTTGTTTTTCTAGATTTTATATTTTTGTATTTTTTTTTGTTGGTTTTATATTTTTTGTATTTTCTTTTTTCAAAAATATTTATAAATCAAAATAAAGAGAAAAATAAAAATATTTACAAATTCGATGTTTGATGGATCAAGCAGATTCATTTGCCAGAACCTCCAGTTCTTCTGGAGTCAAACATCTCATACCGAGTCGTCTGACGAGATACTTAAACCTATCTTTGGGTAAGGCTTTAGTAAACAGGTCAGCTAACTGGTATTCAGTTCCGACAAAGAATAATTCAACAATACCCTTTTCAACATGTTCTTTTATGAAGTGATATCTGACATCGATGTGCTTGGTATGTGAATGCTAGACTGGATTGCATGAGATGGCTATGGCTGCCTTTGAGTCACAATACATAGGTATTTTATCAAAGTAAAAGCCATAATCTATTAGCTGAGTTCTCAACCATAGAACTTGAGCACAACACACAGATAGAGACACATACTCAGCTTTCGCTGAAGACATTGAAGTGCATTCTTGTTTCTTTAACGACCAGGTGACTAGCTTATCACCACCTAGAAATTGTATACCACCAGATGTGCTTTTACGTGTATCAAGATAGCCTGCATGATCTGAATCTGAAAAAGTAGTTAGATTAAAGCCGGTGTCCTTCGGATACCAGATTCCCATGTTAATGGTATTCTTAAGGTACCGAAAGATCCGTTTAACCTCCCTGAGGTGTTTTTCAGTTGGTCTCGCTTGATAACGAGCACAATAACATGTTGCGTGTACAATATCCGGTCTACTTGTTGTTAAGTACATGAGTTCCCCGACCATGCTACGATATTTTGTTTGGTCAATAGAAGTTCCACTCAAGTCAGCATCTAGGGGTTTTATAGCCATTGGAGTACCAACGCAGGCACATGAGGTCATACCATGCTTTTTAAGTATCTCTTGAGCATACTTAGCTTAGTTTATAAAGATACCACGTAGGGATTGGTGGATCTGAATTCCTAAAAGAATTTCAGCTCCCCTATCATAGACATTTCAAACTTGATGTGCATTAGTTTTTCAAACCTTTTAAAAGTTTGAACCAAAAATAATGTCATCAACGTAAATTTGCACAAGCAATATGTCTTCCTCTTTTTTAGTAATGAACAGAGTTGGATCAATAGAACCTTTGGAATACCTTTTGGATACCAGGAAGTTAGAGAGTTCATCGTACCATGCCCTTGGAGCTTGCTTAAGTCCATATAAATCCTTTTTGAGACGGTAGACTTTGTCAGGATGATGTGGGTCTGCGAATCCGTCTGCCTGATTTACATACACTTCTTTCTTTAGAGGATCGTTAAGAAAAGCTGTCTTTACGTCCATCTGATAGATAGGAAATGACTTGTGTGCAGCATACGCAACAAATAACCGGACAGCTTCCAATCGAGCGACTAGCGCAAATTACTCTTCGAAGTTAATTCCTTCTTGCTGGCTGTATCCCTTAGCTATAAGACGAGCTTTGTTGCAAATTACAGTATTCTCCTCATCACGTTTGTTTTTCCAGAGCCACTTCATGTTAATGACATTTTTGTAGAGTGGTTTGTCGACTAATTCCCATACATCTAATCGATCAAACTGGTGAAGTTCTTTTTGCATCGCTTCAATCCATGCAGAATCAGCCATGGCTTCTTTGATGTTCTTTGGTTCGGTTCGACTCACGGTGAGTGCAAACATACATATCTCGCCATCTGTTTCTAGCTGACGTCTTGTTCTAATTGATTGAGAAGGATTTCTAATGACTTGTTCTAATGGATTATCTTTTGTCCAACGATGTTCTGAAGAATGTCATTGATAGAATGTATGCATGTTTGACGAGTCAACATATCGAGAAGATGTCTCCCCTCGTTCTTGTACCGGTGTACTAAAGATGTTTATAAATTCGTCTTCGTCAACTTGTGCATATTCTTTATTGGTTTCTGCTTGAATAATGTTCTCATTGGCAGCGACAGTTGGTGCTTGAGTTGGTGCTTGACTTGTAGTTTCAGGTGTTGTTTGAATGTTCAATGGAGGAATATTTGCAACAGCGGTTGTTGAAGTGGATGGAGTTGTGTGTTGTTGTTGGCGTCGATTAGGTGCATCAGCAACATTTACAGCGAAAGACTTTGACACAACTTGAGTAGTTCCATTGAATAATTCATCAAACATCAGACTAAATAGCAAATCCAGCTCATTTGACGTTGTTATAGTCTCAGCTGAATGAAGAACATTTTCTTGACTTTGGGGATCAGGACTTAAACTATCATGTTCAATTGCCATTGTCAGACATTGTGGAACGGGGTCAGAACTGATGTGATCTGACGCCATTTGAGGCAATTCGTCAAAGTTGACATGAATGGTTTCGACTATCACTCTTGTTCTCTTGTTGTATACCCGATAAGCTCTTGACTGAGTAGAATACCCTACAAAAATACATGCATCACCTTTTTCTTTCATTTTGTCAAGATTCTCACCATCTCTGACGATGTAACATTACGAGCCAAAAATGTGAAAGAATTTTACAAATGGTTTCCGGCCATTTATGATGTGGTAAGGTGTTTTCTCATGTCGAGGAATTACGAGTGAACGGTTTTGAGTAAAACATGCTGTTGCAATTGCTTCATCCCAGAAGAACAAAGGAACTTTAGCGGCGCTTAGCATTATTCGAGCAGCCTCAACAAGAGTACGGTTCTGTCTTTCGACAACGCTGTTTTGTTTAGGTGTTTGAGCAGTTGACGTTGGTGTTCAATCCCTTCTTGAGCAAAGTATGCATGAAGAGTTTTATTCAAAAATTTTGTTATCTCAAATATTATCCACTCACAACAATAAGCAACACAATAATAAGGCAAATGAAATAAGCTAGAAAAGAGAGAAAGAGAAAGGAAACATGAAAGATTATATTAGAGAGAGAAATGAGGTGGAGGGTTTACACATATGTTACACACACATATGAATGACCAACACCCTCTCTATGTGTGGAGAGGGTTCCTTTTATACCATATGCCTTCACTTAAGACGCATGGGCTTCTTCTTCGGTTGGGCTTGGCTTAACTTGGGCTTTGAGCCCGAAACACAGACAATATTAGATTACAATCCAAGCCCGTTAATACCCGACTAGCCTATTACATTACAAGACCTAATAATAACTAAGACGACCGATAACATTCTTGTTTGACTTAATAGAATTAAGGCTAACAGATGTCTATGAAGTCATCGTGTGATTTTAATTCCATGTAGTCGACTATCCCATCCAAATCATCTTCATCGTTGATTGTTCCGGTGAACCAATCATCATCTAACTTATCCAACACAGCGTCCAATATCAGTTCTTTTTTTCTCCTCAAAACTTATAGGTCTTCACAATCATCCTCTATATTGGTGTCTTCTTCCTAGGTGGGGTTAAAGTTTCAGTTTATATCAACCGTTTCCTCTTGATCAGGTTCTCGTCTTTAATAATCCTTCAGGATTCTTTCTTTAGTCATTTCGCATACCTTTCCATGGCTCATTCTTACCCAATCCTTGAAGCTCATTCCTTCCCATGCAGCATCGACTCATTTATCATCGTTCAGACAACACCAATAGCATTTCTTTTCTATGTTGTCAGGTAAATCGCCTCCATCACATTGGTCATTATAAGGGTCACATGATGCCTAAAATTCGTGCCCATCTCCTTTTTGTTGTAGGATTGTCTTACAGCAATGCACCTTTAATTTAACAACTGATGAGAGATCTATGTTGTGTTCTTTGTTTTGCTTTTCAACTACTTCAATCTCCCACGATTCTCCTTGATCTAACATACTACATCTATAATCTATCTCCTCCTGTGACTCCTGTACATATACTTCATAAGCAAAGATATCATGATCAATAACTAATAAGTAATTAAACTCATTGGTTTTTATACAGGGCTTAAAAATATATATGAACAAATCATGATCTATCTTCATTAAATCGTCATTCGTGACGCTCTTTTCGTTCCTAATGGCACATACTAATTCAATGAGTGGTTTATTAGGATTGTTCTTAGTTTTGAATAAAACCTTTTGATTTCCTACTTCTACTGAAACCAACTTCCTGAGAACATCAACTTCGGCATGAGTCGTAGCCGGCAGTGGCCTTCCCAGAATAATGGGTATCCTAAGATCTTTGACCATATCTAATATCACAAAATCTACTGTAAAAATAAATTTATCAATTTTAATTAGCATATTCTCCACTATCTCCTTGGTGTGTTTTTAGTTCTATCTGCCATCTCTATAGTCATATTTATTGGTCTCAGTTCTCCAATACCTAACCTTTTAAACAACAAAAGGGGCATGATGCTTATACTTGCTCCTAAATCAGCTAAAGCATTAAAAGTTAGTTTTCCAATAGAGCATGGAAGAATAAAACTCTATGGGTCTTGTTCCTTATGGGGTAGTTAATTCTAGAGAATTGCTGAGCATCTTGTGTTCATCTTGACATCTTTATTCTCTGATGTTCTAGATTTATTCACCATAAGATTCGTAATGTACTTAGCTTAATCATCTATTTGCCTTATTTCCTTGAGGAGTGGGTGGTTTACCTTGATTTTTTGAGGCTTTCTATAGTCTTATGAACTAATGCTTCCTCCGCATGTTGCTCAAGGCATCTAGGAAACGGGATTGACGGTTCGTAGGGTGCCACGTGATAGCTTACTATTGGCAGTTTACTGGGTGTCTCCTTACGGGGTGCAGGCTCATGGTGTGCTGCTACCTCCTCAATCTCCTCAACCTCTTCAATTTCTTCCTGACTTTCTTCATCCGAAAACCTTGAATTGGCGGAAAAACATTCGATTTCCTTAAAAGAGTAGTAGAAAGGTGTATACAGTAGTAATCCATCCTTAATGAAGATTGCCTTGCATTCTCCTATCTTGGTCCTGGTGGCTCGTCCTTCAACTTCTCTAGTTAAAGCTTTACCTTAGAATCGAGGCTTCGGATAATTTCATCATGACTTTTTTGATTCAGTTCCATGCTTTCTTGAAACTTCCTTAGCCATTCATCATGCTCAGCTTCCTTTTTAGCCAATAATTCCATGTACTTAGTAATTATTTCATACTTGGTTTTCTTTCGCCATATGGTGGTTGATCATTCATTCGTGTGTAGTATCCCGGTGGACCTACACGATATCTAACACTGTTCCCGCTATTATTTGGAAATGATCATCCAAATTCACCATACTTGACCTCCTCAACGCTCTTTACATCTTTACGAAGAGGACAATCCTTATCAAGATGAGCTCCTTTATAGGTTTCACATCCTACTTGGATAGCATGAACATTCTCCTTGAACTTCTTCATATCACGCCCAAGACTATCTAATTTATTTGTGATAGCTGCAATTCTATCTAAGCTACCACTGCCCACCTTCCTACTGTTTGACCTGTCACGCCATTTCTGTGAATGGTCAACCATAGTTTGGATTGCTTCTAATTTTGCGCCATGTGTCTTATTAGGTATTCGTCCTTGGAAATCCAGCAACCGGCGAGTCATGGTGTCCAATCCCGTATAGAAGATGTTAACTTTCTGGTAGATGTTCAGATCGTGTGTTGGGCACTTGTATAACAGGTCATTGTACCTTTCCCAAACTTGGTACAGTGTCTCATCCCTTTCTTGCTATAAGTTATGGATCGTGTATTGGGCACGTGATCATCCATTCGTGTGTAGTATCCCGGTGGACCTACACGATATCTAGCACTGTTCTCGCTATTATTTGGAAATGCTCGTCCAAATTCACCATACTTGACCTCCTCAACGCTCTTCACATCTTTACCAAAAGGACAATCCTTATCAAGATGAGCTCCTTTATAGGTTTTACATCCTACTTGGATAGCATGAACATTCTCTTTGAGCTTCTTCATATCACGCCTAAGACTATCCAATTTATTTGCGATAGCTGCAATTCTATACAAGCTACCATTGCCCACCTTCCTACTATTTTACTCGTCATGCCATTTCTATGAATGGTCAACCATAGTTTGGATCGCTTCTAATGCTGCGCCATGTGTCTTATTAGGTATTGGTCCTTGGGAATCTAGCAATTGGCGAGTCATGGTGTCCAATCCCTTATAGAAGATGTTAACCTTCTGGTAGATGTTTAGATCGTGTGTTGGGCACTTGTATAGGAGGTTATTGTACCTTTCCCAAACTTGGTACAGTGTCTCATCCCTTTCTTGCTTAAAGTTATGGATCGTGTGTTGGGTACTTGATCATCTATTCATGTGTAGTAACTCGGTGGACCTACATGATATCTAGCATTGTTCCCGTTATTATTTGGAAATGATCATCCAAATTTACCATACTTGACCTCCTCAACGCTCTTCACATCTTTACGAAGAGGACAGTCCTTATCAAGATGAGCTCCTTTATAGGTTTCACATCCTACTTGGATAGCATGAACATTCTCCTTGAGCTTCTTTATATCACGCCCAATACTATCTAATTTATTTGCGATAGCTGCAATTCTATCTAAGCTACCACTGCCCACCTTCCTACTGTTTTACCCATCAAGCCATTTCTGTAAATGGTCAACCATAGTTTGTATTGCTTCTAATGCTGCGCCATGTGTCTTATTACGTATTGGTCCCTCAGAATCTAGCAATTGGCGAGTCATGGTGTCCAATCCCTTATAGAAGATGTTAACCTTCTGGTAGATGTTCAGATCGTGTGTTGGGCACTTGTATAGGAGGTCATTGTACCTTTCACAAACTTGGTACAATGTCTTATCCCTTTCTTGCTTAAAGTTATGGATCTCCTCGAGCCATTTTGCTGTTTAGATGGCAAACAATACCTTTGAATGAAAGCCTGCTTGAGCAAGTCCCATGTATTGATTATTCTTGGAGGTAGTCTTTCCACCCATCTCTTTGTAGCTCCAATGAACGTGATAGGGAATACACGCAACATGACTGTGTCATGTGTGACTCCTGGAATATTAAAGAGACTAACAATGTCCAAAATTCTTTCAACATGCTCATAAGCATCGTCTTTTTTGTTTCCTGAGAAGGTGTCTTCTCTCAATTCCCTCATGAATTGACTTTTTATCTCAAAGTTGACATTGCCTCTAATTTATGGTTTACCCACGCTCGATGCCTGGTTTCCACAAGTCAATGCCAAATACTTCTCCATTGTGAGTGTGTTGATGCCATCCTCACCGATCTTGCTATCCTGAAATTAAGAACAAATGAATTTTAGTTCTCAAAACTAAGCAAATAAATATAGGAATTCAAATTGTAAACTAATTTTAGCTCCCCGAAAGCGGCGCTAAAAACTTGATACGTATAATTGTTTAAATTAATTTTCAAGTTTTAAATTTATAAAAATCGAATACCTATGGTCTACAACGCACTAATTGGCATAGAACCCGATCCTGTATAGTGTAGGACTGGTAAATCTAATGTCGTCCCAAGAGCTAAGTGTTTTAGTTTTAATGTGAATTTGACACAGGTTAAAATGGTTTGAATTCATTTTTAAAAGATTGAAAGTAAATAAAATGCGAAATTAAAATACAAAGATTAATCAAGGAGAAAAACGTACTAGCCTAGTTACTCCTTTGTTACAGTTAAAATGGTGTTTCATAGTGCAATGTCTATGTTACCGTTTATTATTGTGGTTCTAATATCAACAAGCTCGACTTGACATCAAAACCTGTCCTATATAACATACGATCTCAATCTCCTGTAGATTATGAAAGTTGGGTATCAAGGTTATAGTGACTAATCCCCAACTATCCTAAAGACCAACCTAATGCCGATACTCCCTCTTCTCAGCTATAAAACCCTCAAAGAAGAGTTTTCCTGAACTTTATAAGTGTCTAACTTATTGTAGGCGGAGGTTTGGGCAATCCCTACACTAAGGACAGTTGTAAACCTATATCTATTACCCTGTTAACCCTTAATTTAACAAGTAAGCCTAATATAAAGCCTAACAGGATCTATACTACCCTCAACACTACCAAAATTCAGGGATCATGCAACAGGCAATTACGATATCCATAAAATGATAATTCAACAGGAAACAATCATCAAACTATATTAATATCATAACAAGGCTAGCACTTAAGGTGCTTAGCCACTCATACTACTAATAACATAAGAAATAATGAAGGAATTCTTGGATTGAATAAACATTATAATCTTACAAAACTGAATGATGAGTGTTTAATACAAATAATGAATTAAAGAGCGATTTCTCCCTTGGACTGGTGAATGTGACCGAATTCTTTCTCCTATAGAAGCCCTAGATGATCTCTGAGAACTCCCTTCAGTAAGTGATACGAATGTTCAGCATTTGGGCCTCTATTTATAATTTACGAACCAACTACGGCGTAGTTGTAAGTGTGGAACTACACCGTATTTCTTTAACTTAGCAATTCCTTTAATAGCAATTTTCAACTACGGCGTAGTTATAAGGGTGAACTACGTCGTAGTTATGCCTAGGTAAGTATATCTTTGATGACTCTTGGTAACTATGGCGTAGCAAAAGAGATGGGATACGTTGTAGTTTCTTCTATGTCTTGGTCAATCTTGGAACTACGGCATAGTTAAAACGGGGCAACTACGCCGTAGTTTTCTCCTAGAGTCCGTACTTGGTGCATTTCGTGCATTCATTGATCTAATTCCCGTGTCATTCCGTCCATGGCTCATAATTTCCTACAAGTGAAATATAAAGCAATAAAGTATACATTTCAATAAGAATTATAACAGTTATAAGCATTACAAGAGGGATTTTGATACATAAAAGTATAAAATATTTGACGTTATCAAAGAGTACGGCCACAAACATGGCTCAGATCTGCAAACAGAAAAGTCACCGAACATCATCCATGTCGGCAACCACAACCTATAACGTCCGTGATGCGTGTCGATGTAGTTTAGGTATTATTTATTATCAAGTTTTACATTTATATTTTGCCGACTATACCTAAAACAACACTAACGGGCAGTGTACCCGATCAGATGTAGCTTCGTTGGTAAGTTGGGTGTTAATCACTAAGAGCGAGAGCGTTAATCTTATAGTTTTATCTATATTTTGGTTAACTAAACTAAGTCAATTTAAACTATGTTAATTCTAATCTATTTTAAACCTATGCTAAACCTAGTTCTAACGGATAAGGGGGTTTCCGTCCGAGAGACTTGCACACGTTTGGTGGTGACTTAAATCAAATTAAAACATAATAACACACGCAAGCAGATAATCAGAAGACAGAAGAGCGCTCTAGCCAATTATAAGAAAACTGTATTAACCATGATTAATCCAATTAAAATGAAGGTTTGTTTATTTTAGTGCAATGAGTGCTTATTTCGATGCGACATATCATTCCAAGATTTAGGCGGTACTTCTTCCTAAAACCTAGACACGTAAAAGTTTGTCACAATTAAATGCATCCGCATAAAGCATCCTATTTGCTTATTATAATCTATCTTAGGAGATTAATAATGGTGATCTTATTAAACCCTGGCTCGTGGAGACTTTACCCACTTACTGCTTAACGGCTCTTTATATACTAGTAGTTCAATGTCCGAGTCTCTACCAAAGGAAGAAGAACGTTATACTAGGTCACCTGCTAGAACAACTTATTCCCTTAAGCAATTGGCAAAGATAGGTCAATATTTGTGATCCTATTACTCTAGATATATAAATTACGGATATAGAGAGCCATCCCGGCATCTAGCTAGCTAGATATTTTGCATTCCTAGATCTAGTTGAATGATGGGTCGCATACTTAAGCACATAAACAAGTATAAATTGATAAACATAATTAACAACCAACGATAAATTAAGCAGTTGATATAAACAAACCAAACATTTTAATCTTCATAATCATGGCCAATACCCAAGGGTATTAGCCCTTAACCATTGTAATTAATACAAGAATAATCAATCAGCCAAGGTAAACTAATCGAGTTAAATGAATGATACCAAAAATTGAACGATTATAAGAGTATAGGTGATTACAAGGTGTTTCCTATAGAAATAGGAGCTTTGCTTGACCCTTTTTGTCTTCTGAAAATTGACTTTTGTGGTTAGGGTATCGAAAATATGATCAAGCACACATAAAACTCGTTTTTAGGTTTTCTATTTATAGTGTCTGGAATTTCTTCGATACGTCGTATTGGTTGAGGTTAATATGGCGTATTGGGGGGTTCTTGGAGTATGGACCACGTTTAATATCTTCCAGAATATTTAATTACTCGAAATAGAATACGGCGTATAAAGGTCTTCTGGATACGGCATACGCCTTTAGTTCTTCGTGGTTTCTTGTGATGTGTAGGCACAGATACGCCATATCTTCCTTGATGGATACGGCGTATTGGATGTCAGAACAGTATTCTTTAGATTTCTTCGTTTAAGTTCCAGAATGCGTGCCTTTAAGCTAATCTTCACAAAGTACTCCATAATTACTGCAAATCTCAAATATAAATGATTAAGTATCACTTCATGCAATAATTTTATAAAATGGGTAAGAAACATGGGATAAATGATGCCATAAAAGTGGCGTTATTTGATGTCATCAAATATCCCCCGACTTGAATCCTACTTGTCCTCAAGTAGTCTTTAGAAATTTATGAAAATGTATCCTGACTGTAGTTAAGGATTTTTCCTTTAAGCAAAATTATTCATTCAATTACTAGTACACAACCAAACACCTCATAAAATAGGAAAACTCTCAATTCGCTCAACTAATATATGTTGTAATGTTTAACTAATTCGCTTAATTGCTCGGTCGTGACGAGTATTCTATCATAGGCTTGGCAAGGATACACATCTCTGCCACTAAAGCTAAGGAGTAACAAATTTATAAAGGTAAATTAGGTTTAAAAGGCTTTAAGGGTTTGATCACTTTTTCCAATCTCTACCGATACCAATATTCCAGAAAAGGTGACAAAATCACACATACACACCCATAACGATGGGATAGACACATATGACTGCATTCGAACCTTAACTCGAATAAGCTAAAGAATAGGACTAGTAGTCTTTACCTAAAGTCGTAAACCAGCAAGGGTGACAAACCACATATACACATCCATAATGATGGAATAGACATACATGATTTCATTCAATCCCCTTACTCGAGTAAAACCAAGGGTTAGGACGAAGAGTGATATAGGGTATGGATCTTCTAATCCTTTCTCTAAAAGAAATAAACCAACAAGGCAGACAAAATCACACATACATGGCAATAACCATAGAATAGACATATGTGATTGCTCGCATCCTTATTCGAGTAAAACCTAAGGATATGGATTAGGAAATGGAAATAGTTGTTGTTAAATAAAAATATACAAAACAAATATATTAAGTCCAAACAAATAGCGTACAAGTTGCTAGATACTTTCTCGAGCGTTCCCATGATAAAGACACAAATCGTGGACTACTCCATGTTTAGTAGACACGAAACAGACTCGAAAAACGTCTTCGATCAAAGATAAACGAAAACAACCCTTAGTTGGCGTTCCCATAACGGTCAACTTCTCAATCATCCATATTATACATACTTTTACAAAAATAAGTGGCGATATCTACCACTTTATAAAAAACTTTACATCGTTGATTTTTAACACGTAACAACGAATAATTGATCCTTCAAATAATACCATCGGTTTAAGCTTTAACGAACCGACTATCTCCATAATTTCCTCCTCTTTGTTGCAGCAATTTTCTACTTTTTTCGAAATTTTTTTTCAAACATAAATGATACACTATGAATCTCGATGTAATTTCACCATCTTCACGATCATAATAGCTCCGGATAATTTCTTTATAATTCTTCGTACTCGGATATACCAATAATTGTGAAAGTAGTAAAAATACATGAGTTTAACTACTTTTACATTCCCAATTACGATGTGCAATTTCTCAACCATACCAGAGATAGAAAATGACACAAGACACAGGAATTACATATTTTACACTAAAGCAACTAGCAACTGATAAATGGACTTAATCTAACAGGGTAGGCTAAGGTGTAAAGGTGTAACGAAACAAATAGTTGATGAAAACAAAAATGATTAAACAGGTTTTTCTAGGGGAATCTTACTCTTAAAATTAGAGTAAACAAAGGATTTATATGGGGGTTAACCAACCGGTGTGGTTAGTTAATAACACAACATATATAGGCTTTTTAGGTATAATCCTAGAAAAAATTACCAATTTAAACAAGTTACTCCATCTAAATCCATAGTACTCATTATTGTGGTCTTGAATAGATATACCAAGCCAAGTTCTAAAGTTTACAACATCACCGACACACTCATATTTTTGTGGGATTTTGGTAAATATTCGGAAACGGATAAGGCTGAATACTCACAATATCTAATAAGGGTTTTGTGTGCAGGTTTTGTAACTAGTAATTTTCACAAAAGTATGCTCGAAAAAATTATAAATTTAAGCATATTTTAAGCATATTAATGTGAAAAATAGGACAAGCAGTGTTCTAATTCTCCTCCCCCACTTAAATTATACAACACCCTCGTTGTATAAAAATAACATTAAAAACGGGAAATAAAAGAATTAGAACGAGAAACTCCCCTGATATTTACTTAGTATGATTCTCTATGTTGAGTTAATGAGGAAGAATGTGTGTTGTAAACGCGTCTAGATACCAGCATGACTACAACACACATAAGATTCTAGATTATAGATACTCCACCAATGTTGTTGATTTTTTTTACATTGAGGTCATGCGTAAGACATAAGAAAACCATGCAAACCAATCTCGGGTATTCTATGATTAATAAAAAATAAAAACTATACAGGAAGTCAATACACCGTATCCCAAAACCAGGATACGCCGTATGAAACCTGTAAAAAAGTATCTGAGTACTAGGCAGTCTGCCAAATACGCCGTATCATATAATGAATGTGTCGTATTGATATAACTGACAGTAAAGTTAATAAATGCGGAAAAATAAAGGGATAACGTCCACGTTAGGTCGATACGCCGTATCCAACGGATCTGGATACGCCGTATTGATAACCTGGGAAGACAGTCTCGATACTAAAAATAAGAAAATACATTCCGGTACGTCTCCCGGCAAGCACTTTTGTTTATAAAAAAGTCTTTAAGTTAGAGTTGCCCTAGTTTTATCCCATCCTTATAAAACAATATGGGGTCGAACGAGATGCCAAATGGTACATATAAATTTTTAATAATAAAAATTAATGACATCCCTTTGTAAAAATGCTTTCGTATCATGACTTTAATCATCATGAAAAACTCTTTTATAGTGAAATATTTACGGTGTATGTTATGATTCGTTTCAAAGCTCTCATCAAACTCATGGTAATTGGTATCAACATTATCATTGATAATACTATCTGATGGTTTGATAGAAGCATCGTCTGAAGGTAATTCGATGTTGACTTTATCATTATCATTTCCTGAATCTGTTTTTAAATTGTTGGCATAAATTAATTTATAAGAAAAAAGAACTTTTGTCATATATGCAAATGTAATCTTCATCGTCAGATTCGTCAAGCGATATTCTAAAGTCAACTTCATTGTTATCAAGAGGACTTATCAGAGGTTCGGATGAGATCATGTGGTCAGTTGCCAAAGCATCATTGTAGACAATGGCTGAGAACTTGTTCTCAAAATCAGATGAGACTTCCGGTCCATATGTTAGAGCATCATTGTAGACAATGGCTGGGAACTCATTCTCAAAATCTTTAAAGTAGTTGATATCTTCAAAATACCTGACCTTACCATATGTAGCAGTTTCCCAGTTAAACTCTTGACCACGCCTACGAGCTTTTTCTTCTTCAAGTTGAATATAATCAGCCATAGTAATGTTGGGGTCGTCTATTTCCTATAGTAAAATGGCTACGAAAGAAAAAGGTCAAATGGACTAATACGCTGTATTCAGTAAACTGAATACGCCGTATTGATGTTAAAGTCGAATACGCTGTATTGGTTTAGAAAAAATTATGCGCCGTATCCAAAAAGATGAATACGCCTTATTGAGTTTTCGATTCAGAAAATTACAACAGACTTTAACAATGCAGAAAAACACAAAAAAATAATAATCAAAAATATACAATGCAGAAAAAGTAAACATACAAAATCAAGCACACACAAAAACTAAACTAAGAACACAAAATTTAAACTAATCTAAATTATGCTAATTCTAGGGGTTAAGTTAATCTAGGGTTAAAACCAAAATATTAAATAAAAATAAAGATTAAACAACTTCACTCCCCGACAGCGGCGCCAAAAACTTGATGCGTGTTGATGTAGTTTAGGTACTATTTATTATCAAGTTTTACATTTATGTTTTGTCGTCTATACCTAAAACAACACTAACGGGCAGTGTACCCGATCAGATGTAGCTTCGTTGGTAAGTAGGGTGTCGAGCACTAAGAGAGAGAGTGTTAATCTTATAGTTCTATCAATATTTTGGTTAACTAAACTAAGTCAATTTAAACTATGTTAATTCTAATCTATGTTAAACCTGTGCTAAACCTAGTTCTAACAGATAAGGGAGTTTTCAGTCTGAGAGACTGGAACAGGTTTAGTGGTGACATAAATCAATTTAAAACATAATAACACACGCACGAAGATAATCAGAAGATAGAAGAGCGGTCTAGCCAATTATAAGAAAGCTGTATTAACCATGATTAATCCAATTAAAACGCAGGCTTGTTTATTTTAGTGCAATGAGTGCTTATTTTGAGGCGGCATATCATTCCAGGATTTAGGCGGTACTTCTTCCTAATACCTAGACACGTAAAATTTTGTCACAATTAAACGCATCCGCATAAAGCATCCTATTTGCTTATTATAATCTATCTTAGGAGATTAATAATGGTGATCTTATTAAACCCTAGCTCATGGAGACTTTACCCACTTACTGCTTAACGGCTCTTTATATACTAGTAGTCCACTGTCCGGGTCTCTACCAAAGGAAGAAGAATGTTATACTAGGTCACCTGCTAGAACAACTTATTCCCTTAAGCGATTGGCAAAGATAGGTCAATATTTGTGATCATATTACTCTAGATATATATATTGCGGATATGGAGAGCCATCCCAGCATCTAGCTAACTAGATATTTTGCATTCCTAGATCCAGTTGAATGATGGGTCACATACTTAAGCATATAAACAAGTATAAATTGATAAACATAATCAACAACCAACGATAAATTAAGCAGTCGATATAAACAAACCAAACATTTTAATCTTCATAATCATGGCTAATACCCAAGGGTATTAGCCCTTAACCATTGTAATTAATACAAGAATAATCAATCAACCAAGGTAAACTAACCGAGTTAAACGAATGATACCAAAAATCAAACGATTATAAGAGTATAGGTGATTACAAGGTGTTTCCTATAAAATTAGTAGCTTTGCTAGACCTCTTCTGCTCTTCTTCTTTTTTGAAAATCGAAAATATAATCAAGCACACCTAAAACTCATATTTAGGTTTTCTATTTATAGTGTCTGGAATTTGGTCGATACGTCATATTGGTTGAGGTCAATACGGCGTATTGGGGGTTTCTTAGAGTAGGGACCACGTTTAATATCTTCCAAAATATTTAATTACTATATCTTGGATACGGCGTATAGGTCTTCGTGGTTTCTTGTGAAGTGCAGGCACAAATACGCCGTGTCTTCCTTGATGGATACGGCGTATAGAATGTCAAAACAGTATTCTTTAGATTTTTTCGTTTAAGCTCCAGAATGCGTGTCTTTTAGCTAATCTTCACAAAGTACTCCATAATTACTGCAAATCTCAAATATAAACGATTAAGTACTAATTCTTGAAATAATTATATAAAATGGGTAAGAAACATGAGATAAATGACAGTATAAAAGTGATGTTATTTGATGTCATCACTTACATAAAGAGTTTATTGAAGCGATTTGTTGCTTTTGTGACAACTTATTATTAATGTAAAACATATAAAGTCTCATAGAGTGTCTGCCTCCGTAACATGTTAGTGTGTTATAACATTACACTATTTGTAAAATATTAGACATCCTTTTACTCGGTTTGATTTGTACA
>BQNB010107171.1:3699-20467 GCA_026074375.1 Tanacetum coccineum | reverse complement strand
AAGTTGTTTAATTCTTGTTTTTATTAGTGTTTTAGTTTAGATTTAATTTAGTTTAGATTAATTTGCATATTTGTGTGTTTGTTTTCTGTGTTTGATTTCTGCATTGTATATTTTCGCATATTGTGTGTTTGTGTGCATTATTACAGTTCGCTGTAACTTTCTAAGTCGAATACTCAATACGGCGTATTCAATTTATTAGATACGGCGTATAAATTTTTTTCAAACCAATACAGCGTATTCGACTCTATCATCAATACGGCGTATTTAGTTCACTGAATATAGCGTATTAAGCTATTTGATAGTTTTCTTTCCTAGCGAATTTATTATAGGTTAAAATGGATGACCCCGACATTACTATAGAGGAGTATATCAGGCTTGAGGAAGAAAAATCTCGTAGGCGTGGTAAGGTGTATAACTGGGAAACTACTACGTATGGTAAGATCTGGGATAATGAAGACGTTCACGACCTCGAATCTGTTGAAACTGAATTCCCAGCTATAGTCTTTAACGACACGTTAACATTTGAAGCAACACTCTCGTGTGAGCCTACGGTAAGTTCACTTAATGATGAAATCAACTTTAGAATATCATTTGACGAATCCGACGATGAAGATTGCACGGTAATTTTCAACAAAAAATCATTTTCTTACAAAATAATTTCTGTCAACGATTTAAAAACGGATTTGGAAAATGATAATGATAAAGTCAATATGCATTTGCTTCCATCACCCGAGCCTACGGTCAGTTATTTTGATGATTTATACTTCTTTAATGATCTTGAGAATGAATTTCCAGCAATTATTTACAATGATGCTCAAACGTCTAAATCAGGTTTATTAACTGAACCGATTCTAAACCCTCAATATAGAGACCGCAATTTAATTTGAAAGATGAAACATCATTATCCGAATGTGATGAAGAGGAACAAAACGTTTTAAACTTTAATGATCTATTTCCTTTCAACGTAATTTATCCAAAATTCAAATCGGATAAGGACAATGATGATGATAAAGTCGATATTGAACACTCTTCGGGGCATTTATCTGTCAAACCGTTACCTAATGTAATAAATAACTGATGTTGGTGCCTATGCACATGGGTCAAAATAAGCTTTTGGAAACAAAGTATGATAAAATCTAATTAAAATTTTTCAAAACTAAAACTTTTATCAAGGGATTAAATTTTAATATCATGACTTGGAATCATCTTAACAAAGGGATGTCATTTATTTTCCTAATCAAGAATTTGTATGTGCCATTTGGCATCCCGTTCGACCCCAAATTGTTTTATAAGGATGGGAATTAAAATTGGCAAGTCTAATTAAAGACTTTTATGTAACTAAAGTGCTTGTCGAGAGACAACCCGGAATGTATTTTTAATTTTTATCGAGTCTGTCTTCCCAGATAGCTGATACGGCGTATCCAAACCCCATGGATACGGCGTATTGACTATCTGGATGTATCTAATCTTATTTTAGCACGTCTATTACGAAGTATAAATTAAATGAATACTCGTATACATGATAATTCAGATACGTGCGTATCTTGGGGAATGGATACGGCGTATTGACTTCTTGTACGGTTTTAGGTATTTATTTCAAGTCTAACCAAATGAATACACGGAGATAGAATTGCATTTGTTTTCTGAGAATTTACACAGGGCCTCGTGAAAGAAAAATCGATTGATGTTGGTGGAGAATTTACAAAATCTGGAGATCCTGAAGTGTTGGAGTCTTGAAACTTTAAGACGGTTGTTCCAACACATTAATCTTGCTCTATTAAAAGCTAATGTAGAAAGATCTACCGAGCAAATATCAGGGGAGTTTCTCATTCTAATTATTTTTAATTCCCGTATTTAATGTTTTATCTATACAACGAGGACGTTGTATAATTCAAGTAGGGGGATGGAATTAGAATGTTTACTTGTCCTATTTTTCACACTAAAATGCTTAAATTATGCTTAAATTTAAAAAAAAATCAAGCATACTTTTGTGAAATTACATGTTACATAACCCGCACACAATAACCCTTGTTAGATATTGTGAGGATTTAACCCATTATTCGTTTCTAAAGTTACCCAAATTCCTAAAAATATAAGCTGTGCCGGTGATGAAGTAGACTGTAGAACTTGGATTTGGTATAATCTATTCGAGACCGCAGTGATAAGTTCTATGGATTTAGAGGGGAGTAACTTGTTTAAATTGAGTAAATTTTAGGGATTACACTCAACATCGCCTTTAAAATGTTTGCTCTATTAACATAAACTACACTGGTTAGTTATCCCCGTATAAACCCTTTATTTACTCTTACTTTTAGAGTAAGGATAATACATCTAGAAACAACCGTAGAGCCAATCTTTAGGAACTCACCAATTATTTTTTTCGCTACACCTTTACACCTAGCCTATCCTGTTAGATTCAAGTTTATTTTTTATAGTTGGCTTGTTCTTAAGTGTAAAGTTTGTATTTCCCGAGTCTTGTGTCAATTTTGGTACGGTTGGAAGAAATTTGCAAATCGCAAATGGGAATGTTATTTAAAGTAGAAGATTATCGCCACTTGCCTTGTAAAGTATGTAAAGTATGGGATGTTTAGGAAGTTGACCGTTACGGGAAAGCAAACTTAGGTTGTTGTTTTTTATCTATGAGCAAGACGTTGTAAATAGTTGTGTCTTTATCATGGTAACGGTCGGGAAAAAGTGTCTAGCAACTTGTATTTTAGACTTTAATCTTTTAGGTTTGTTAATTTTTATTTAACAACAATTTATTTCCCTTTCCTAATCATTAACCATGGGTTTTACGCGAATGAGGATGTGATCGAGCGTGCATGTTTATTCCGTCGTTACGGCCATGTATGCATGTCTCAGCTGCCTTGTTGGTTTATTACTATTGGTGAAAGTTAGAAGATACATACCCTATATTACTCTACAAGTCCTACTCTTTAGCTTATTTGAGATGGGAGTGAGCAGTCACATGTGTCTATCCCGTCATTACGGGTGTGTATGTGTGGTCTTTGTCGCCCTCCTAGAATATTGGTATCGATAAAGATTAGTTAGAGTAATCAACCCTAAACCTTATCATACCAAAACCCATATTTACCTGTATAACTTGTTACTCCTTAGGCTTTAGCGGTGATAGATGTGTATCCCTTGCCGAAGCTTTGATAGAATACTCGTCACAACCAAGCAATTGAGCGAATTAGTTACATGTTACCACATAGATTAGCTAAGTGATTTGATTGTTTTCATCTTCCTATTTCATGAGGTGTTTGATTGTGTACTTGTAAAAGATCAAATAAATGCTTTAACGGAAAATATCCTTAGGGATACATTTTTATAAACTTTTAAAGGCTACTTGAGGACAAAAAGGATTCAAATAATGTCTATTTTATAGCATCAATTATCCGTGTAATTAACCCATTTTGTATAATTATTGCAAAGAATTGTTACTTAATCGTTTGTATTTGAGAATTGCAGTAATTATGGAGTACTTGGTGAAGTTATGCTAAAAGGCACGCATTTTGGAGCATAAACGAAGAGTTCGAGAAAGTCTACTGATCTGACAGAAAATACGCCGTATTATTCTAGACCTATATGACGTATCCAAGACTTTGACGAATCAAAAGACCATTGCTTGACTTTGAAGAATACGCCGTATCCACATCAACGATACGCCGTATATAATACTTTGGTCAACGAAGAAGAACCAATTCTAGATGTATAAATCACTATATGGAGAGCTATCCCGGACTCTAGATCTACTTGGTCCGCTTCACTAGATCCAGTTGAATGATAGGTCGCATACAAAAGCGCGTAAACAAGTATAAATTGATAAACATAAACAAGCATACAACGATAAATCAAGAAATCGAGAAAAACAAATACCAAACATTCAGATCTTCATAATAATGGCTAATACCTGAAGGTATTAGCCTTCAAACATCATAATAAATACAAGAGTAATTATTTAGCCAAGGTAAACTAACCGAGTTAATGAATGATACCAAAAACTGAACGATTACTAAAGTATATGGAATTACACGTTGTCTCCTATGGAATTGATAACGTTGCTCGACCTCTTCTGCTCATTTTCTCCTCTAAAAATTGACTTTTATGGTTTAGGTATCGAGAATATGATTTAGCACACTGAAAACTCATTTTTGAGTTTTCTATTTATAAGGTCTGGAAGTCAGTTGGATACGGCGTATTAGGGGTTTCTTGGAGTAGGGACCACGCTTGATATCTTCCAGAATATTTAAATACTATATCTTGATTACGGTGTATTGATCTTTATCCTTCTGTGGTCTTTGGTGAGTGTAGGCACGGATACGCCGTATCTTTTTTGATGGATACGGCGTATTAGTCTTCAGAATAGTAATCTTCAAAATATCTTCATTTAAGCTCCAGAATGCGCGCCTTTTGCTAACTTTCACCAATTACTCCATAATTACTGCAATTCTCAAATATAAATGATTAAGTAACAATTCTTTGCAATAACTATACAAAATGGGTTAATAACATGGGATAAATGATGCTATAAAATAGACGTTATTTGATGTCATCAAATATCCCCCCACTTGAATCCTACTTGTCCTCAAGTAGCCTTTAGAAGTTTATAAAAATGTATCTCTAAGGATATTTTCCGTTAAAGCATTTATTTGATCTATTACAAGTACACAACCAAACACCTCACGAAATAGGAAGATGAAAACACTCAAATCACTCAACTAATCTATGTGGTAACATGTAACTAATTCGCTCAATTGCTCGGTCATGACGAGTATTCTATCATAAGCTTGGCAAGGATACACATCTCCACCGCTAAAGCTAAGGAGTAACAAGTTTATAAAGGTAAATATGGGTTTTGTATGGAAAGGCTTACGGTTGATCATTCTACAATCTTTCACCAGAAGTACCACTCCAACAAGGCAGCTAAAGCACACATACATGGCCGTAACGACAGAATAGACATGTGTGTTAGATCACATCCCATTCGAATTTAACCAACGGCTAGGATGAAGAATGATATAGGGTAAGAACCTTCTAACTTTCACCAAAAGTCGTAAACCAACGAGGCAGTTAAGACATGCATACATGGCCGTAACGACGGAATAGACATGCACGCTCGAACAAGTCCTCATTCACGTAAAACTAGCGGCTAATCATTAGGTGAGAGGAAAGTAAATTGTTGTTAAATAAAAATCAAGAAACAAATAGATTAAAACTTAAGATACAAGTTTCTAGACACTTTTTTTCCCGACTGTTACCATGACAAAGACACAACTATTTACAACATCTTAATCATCGATCAAAAACAACAACCTAAGTTGGCGTTCTCGTAACGGTCAACTTCCTAATCATCCCAAAACTTTTACATACTCTACGAGGCAAGTGGCGATATCTACCACTTTGTACAATACTTTACATCATTGATTTTTAAGACGTATTAACGAATAATTGATCCTTCGTGTAATTCCTTCGATAATTGTGAAACGATTATCTTCAAACTTTATTCTCACTCTTTTTGTTTTTTTCCTCATTTTTTTGCTAACTATTCTTCAAATCTCGGAGTAGTTTCACCAACTTCACGATCATAATAATTCCGGATAATTCCTTCGATAGTTCCTTCGTTTTTCGGATTCACCAATAATTGTGACGGTAGTAAAATCACATAAGTTTTGACTACTAATATACATTTCCATTTGAAATGTGCAAATTTCCAACCGCACCAAAGATAGAAAATAACACAAGACTCGGGAAATATAAACTTTACACTTTAAGCAACTAGCAACTGTAAATTAAACTTAATCTAACAGGGTAGGTTAAGGTGTAAGGGTGTAACGAAACAAATAGTTGGTGTAAATTCCTAAAGGATTGGCTCTACAGGTTTTTCTAGTGGATCATCACTCTAAAGATGAGAGTGGAAAAGGGTTTAAACGGGAGGTTAACTAGCCGGTGTAGTTAGTTAATAAGCAACATGTAAAGGCAATTTGGGTGTAATCCTAAGATTTACCAATTTAAACAAGTTACTTTAATTAAATCCATAATACTCATTATTGTGGTCTCGAGTAATATACCAAGCCAAGTTCTAAAGTCTACAACATCACGGGCGACCTCTCATGTTTGATGGACATTTGGCCTAATCATTGGAAACGGAAAGGATAAATCCACACAATATCTAACAAGGGTTATTGTGTGCGGGTTATATAAATTGTTAAATTTCACAAAAGTAGCTTGCAAAAAAAATTAAATTTAGAGCTTGATTTAAGCCATTTTATTGTGAAAAATAGGACAATAAACTTCTAATTTCTATCCCCCTCACTGAATTATACAACGTCCTAGTCGTTATATTTAAAACATTAAATACTGGGTAATTTAAAAGAATTAGAATGAGAAACTCCCCTGATATTTTCTCGGTAGATTCTCCAAGTTGCGTTTATGAGCAAGATTATGTGCTGAAAAAGCGTCTGAATCCTAGCACGAACAGCACACACATAGAATTCCAGATTTGTAAATTCTCCACCAATATTCGTCGATATTTCTTTTTCGAGGTCCTGTATAAAATATAGGAAGAACATGTGCATTCTTATCTTGGTACCTACAGTTAATTTAAACTAAACTAAACAAACTAATTACGGGTCAGTCTGGTGGATACGGCGTATCAAATGAATGAATACGCCGTATTCAAAATCTGACAATAATGTTTTTTTAAAGTGCAATAAAAATAAAGACTGATAACGTCCAGACAATCAATGCACCGTATGGTGTGGAGCGGATATGCCATATTGATGTCTGGGAAGACAGACTCGATAACAAAATTAAATAACAATCCGGGTTGTCTCTCGGGAAGCACTTTTGTTTACAGCGAAGTCTTTAAGTTAGACTTTTCTTCAACTTCCTTTTCACTCCATCTCATGCACGCTAATGTGCCCGCGTGTGATCTATTCTTCCATCTTCGAATATCGAATGCAATTGGGTCCTAGATTTAAAACTCTTTTGTAGAACCCCTTAAGCTTTTGGTATGCATGCAAGATTCCATTCTTCTTATCCATTTCACTTACCTTCAGTAACGGTGGGATTTTGTTGCATTGCTCATTAGTGTGGTTTTTAAACCTTGGATGTGATCGCACTATTTGGTAAGTTACTTTATCATCACCATTGTAGATGGTAATTATCCTTTCAAAAAGTTTTGTTTTAATTCCAACTTCTCTTAATAATGGTTCCCTAAAAATAACATCGCCCATTCCTTCATCACGATAAGTATCCATATCCTCCAAAACTGTAAAGTCGGTCATAATAGAAAAGGTTCCAACAAAATATAATATTCATTAATGGCTCTAAAACATTATTCCCTTTTATACACCATATTATCTTTCATTATTGATTTTTATGAAACTTTTTTAGACATCAATATTGGGAATACTAATATGGAAAAAGTTAGCGTAAGTAAATTCAAATCCTATCATACATGAAAACTTTAAATTGTGAGCATAATCTATATGGATTTTCTTATCATTGTCGTAATAACTAGGGTAATCATTAATTCCAGTATCAAGATCTTCATCCCTAGTTCTAAATTCCTCAATTACCTCACCTTCCTTAATGGTGGGCATTAAATCGTCACCTTTATTTCTTCTAAGCTCAAATGGTTCATTTAGATCATTTAATTCAATGTAATCTTCCAAGAAAGCCTAATGATCTATTCAACACCAAAGTCTCTCCCATAAGCCTAGCTTCTAAATCAAGTTCCATTCTTTCTCTCAAACTTAGCATGTAGACCCTCTTAATTATACTACTAGCAGGTTTAACACTTTTGAAAATAATCTTTTCTTCCCCAACCCTTAAAGTAATCTTTCTTCTGTAAACATCAATCTTAGCACGGGCGATAGACAAGAATGGTCTTCCGAGGATCAAGGGTACTTTGATATCCTCAAGCATATTAAGAATTATAAAGTCTACTGGGAAAGTAAATTTACCAATTCCTACTAGTACGTTTTCAGCAATTCATTTTGGATATTTCACTGTCCTATCTGCCAATTCCACAATCAACTTAGTATGAGCTAATTCGCCTAATTTTAAGTTAAGGTAGTGATGTGTCGTTATGTGGTGTATATTTAATTGATTCAAGTTTTCAATTTATATTTTGCCGACTAAACCAAAAACAACACTTTAACGGGCAGTGTACCCGATCGGTAGTAGTTTTGTGGTAAGTAGGGTGTCAAACACTTGAAGCGAGGTTAAATATCTTAATTTATTTAATATCTTGGTTATCTAATCTATTTTAATTCTATTTTGTTCTAAACCTATGCAAAACCTATGTCAGTCTAAATCCTAATTCTAATGGGAAAAGGGGTTTTCAGCTTGAGAGACTAGCACGGTTTGGTTGGTGACTACAATCAATTCAAGGCACTTTTACCCACGCAAGCTAATTAACAAAAGATAAAAGAGCAGTCAAACCTTATATAAGAAAACTGTATTAACCATTATTAATCCGATTAGAAAGTTGGTTTGTTTATTTAGTGCAATGATTTCTTCTCTCGAGGTGGCATATCATTCTTAAGACTTAGGCGTTACATCATCCTAAGACCTAGACACAATAATTCTGTCACAATTAAAGCATCTGCATAAAGCAATCTTATTTGGCCGATTGTATCTATATTAGAGATTTAAAGCAATGTGTGATCTTGTTAAACCCTAGCTCATGAGACTTTACCCATTACAGCTTAATCTGCAATTTTATACCACTAGTAGGTCCATCTTGTTCCAAATATAAATGGAATCAGAACGTTACTTGTTGAATTATCTAGGTCACCTGCTAGTCAACACGATCAATAAACCATTGGCAATATCCAATTAACTAGTTAAGCCTGAAGCGTATCCTAGACACAGACTTAGAAGGACAATATTTGTGTAACTATAATTCTAGATGTATAAATCACTATATGGAGAGCTATCCCGGACTCTAGATCTACTTGGTCCGTTTCACTAGATCCAGTTGAATGATAGGTCGCATACAAAAGCGCGTAAACAAGTATAAATTGATAAACATAAACAAGCATACAACGATAAATCAAGAAATCGAGATAAACAAATACCAAACATTCAGATCTTCATAATAATGGCTAATACCCGAAGGTATTAGCCTTTAAACGTCATAATAAATACAAAAGCAATTATTTAGCCAAGGTAAACTAACCGAGTTAACGAATGATACCAAAAACTGAACGATTACTAAAGTATATGGAATTACACGATGTATTCTATGGAATTGATAACTTTGCTTGACCTCTTCTACTCTTTTTCTCCTCTGAAAATTGACTTTTATGGTTTAGGTATCGAGAATATGATTTAGCACACTTAAAACTCATTTTTGAGTTTTCTATTTATAAGGTCTGGAAGTCGGTTGGATACGGCGTATCCAAGTGTTAGATACGGCGTATTGGGGATTTCTTAGAGTAGGGACCACGCTTGATATCTTTCAGAATATTTAAATACTATATCTTGAATACGGCGTATTGAGTCTCTCTGGATACGGCGTATTGATCTTTATCCTGATGTGATCTTTGGTGAGTGCATGTACAGATACACCGTATCTTCTTTGATAGATACGGCGTATTGGTCTTCAGAATAGTAATCTTCAAAATATCTTTATTTAAGCTCCAGAATGCGCGCCTTTTGCTAACTTTCACCAATTACTCCATAATTACTATAATTCTCAAATATAAACGATTAAGTAACAATTCTTTGCAATAACTATACAAAATGGGTTAATAACATGGGATAAATGATGCTATAAAATAGACGTTATTTGATGTCATCAAATATCCCCCCAATTGAATCCTACTTGTCCTCAAGTAGCCTTTAGAAGTTTATAAAAATGTATCCTTAAAGCATTTATTCGATCTATTAAAAGTACACAGCCAAACACCTCATGAAATAGGAAGATGAAATCACTCAAATCACTCAACTAATCTATGTGGTAACACGTAACTAATTCGCTCAATATTGCATCGGTCGCGTGTCGATGTATTTATCATAAGCTTGGCAAGGATACACATCACACCCTAAAGCTAAGGAGTATCAAGTTTAGATAGGTGAATTATGGTTTTTGTATGAAAGGCGTTTACAGTTGATTCAATCTATATTATTTCACTAGGAGTGCCATTCTATCATGGAGGTGAAGCACACATACATGGGCCGTTAACGACTGATTAGACATGTGTTACTATCTTATCCCCATTTGAATTTAACCAATGGTTAAGATGAAGAATGATGTAGGGGAAGAACCTTCTAGATTTCACCAAAAAGTCATAAACACACGAGCCATCTAAGGACATGCATACATCGGCCGTAACGTTTGGAATAGACTTGCACACTCGACAGTCCTCATTTCGCGTTAAAACCAGTGACTAATCATCAGGTTGAGAGGGATTAGTAAATTGTTGTTAAATAAAAATAAGAAACAAATAGAATAAGACTTAAGCATACAAGTTGCTAGATACTTTTTTTCCGACCGTTTAACATGATAAAGCACAACTTTTACACCGTCTTGATATAGATCAAAAAAACAACCTTAGTTGGCTGTTCCCGTACGGTAAGTGGCGATATTCTTCACTTTAGACATATACTCTACATTGTTTATTTTTTTATAGTATCAAACGAAATAATCGATCCTTCATGTAATTCTTTGAGAAACAATTTTCTTCATAAACTTTCTTTCTCACTTTTTTATGTTGATTTTTCTTATTTTGCGATTTTTTTTTTCAATCTAATATTATACGAAATCGGAAATCAGTTTCACCATCTTCACGGTATTACAATTCCTTTGATTGTTTCCGTCATTCTACAGAATCACCTTTATTTATGATGGTAGGTAAAATCACAAGGAGTTTTGCCTATAATTACATTCCTATTTGAATTTGCAAATTTTCAACCTGCCCACCAAAGATAGAAGAAAATGCACAAGACTCGAGAAGAAATACAACTTTACACTTTAAGCAGACTAACAAACGTAAATTAAACTTTATCTAACAGGGTTAGGTTAAGTTGTAAGGGTTGTAACAAAACAAATAGTTAGTGTAATCCCTAAAGGATTGGCTCTATGGGTTGTTCTAGTGGATCATCACTCTAAAGATGAGAGTGGAAAGGGTTTAAACGGGAGGTTAACTAACCAGTGTAGTTAGTTAATAAGCAACATGTAAAGGCGATTTGGGTGTAATCCTAAAATTTACCAATTTAAACAAGTTACTCCATCTAAATCCATAGTACTCATCACTGTGGTCTCGAGTGATATACCAAGCCAAGTTTTAAAGTCTACAACATCACCGGCACACTCATATTTTATGGAATTTGGGTAAACATTTAGAAACGGAAAGGCTAAATCCTCACAATATCTAACAAGGGTTATTGTGTGCGGGTTATGTAACATGTAATTTCACAAAAGTATGCTTGAAATTTTTTTAAATTTGAGCATAATTTAAGCATTTTAGTGTGAAAAATAGGACAAGTAAACATTCTAATTCCATCCCCCCACTTGAATTATACAACGTCCTCGTTGTATATATAAAACATTAAATACGAGAATTTAAAAAGAATTAGAATGAGAAACTCCCCTGATATTTGCTCGGTAGATTCTCCAAGTTGCGTTTATGAGCAAGATTGTGTGTTGAACAGCCGTCTTGAAGTTTCAAGACTCCAACACTTCAAGATCTCCAGATTTGTAAATTCTCCACCAATATTCGTCGATATTTCTTTCACGAGGTCCTGTATAAATTCTCAGAAAACAAATGCAATTCTATCTCCGTGTATTCGTTTGGTTAGACTTGAAATAAATACCTAAAACTGTACATGAAGTCAATATGCCGTATTCATTCCCCAGGATACGCCGTATTGATACCTGTATACGCTGTATTCATTTAATGAATACGTCGTATAGACTGTGCAGAAAATAAAGACTCGATAACGTCCAGATAATCAATACGCCATATCCATAGGGTTTGGATACGCCGTATAGACAGTCTGGGAAGACAGACTCGATAAAAATTGAAAATACATTCCAGGTTGTCTCCCGACAAGCACTTTTGTTTACAAAAAAGTCTTTAAGTTAGACTTGCCCCAATTTAATCCCATTCTTATAAAACAATTTGGGGTCGAACGGGATGCCAAATGGCACACATAAATTCTTGATTAGGAAAATGAATGACATCCCTTTGTTAATATAATTACAAGTCATGATATTAAGATTTAATTCCTTGATAAAAATTCCAATTTTGAAAAATTTATTAGATGTATCATGACTTGTTTCCAAAAGCTTATTTGACCCATGTGCATAGGCACCAACATCGGTATTTATTACATCAGGTAACGGTTTGATAGATAAATCCCCCGAAGAGTGTTCAATATCGACTTTATCATTATCATTGTCCGTATCCGTTTTTAATTCATCGGGATAAATTACGTTAAAAGAAAATAAATCATTAAAGTTTAAAACGTTTTGTTCCTCTTCATCACATTCAGACAATGATGTTTCATCTTTCAAATTAAATTCATCGATATGTTGAGGGGTTTAAAATCGGTTCAGTTAATAAATCTGATTTAGACGTTTGAGCATTATTGTAAACAATGGCTGGAAATTATTTCTCAAAATCTTTAAAGTAGTCTAAATCATCAAAATAATTGACCGTAGGCTCGGGTGATGGAAGCAAAGGCATATTGACTTTATCATTATCATTTTCTGAATCCATTTTTAAATCGTTGACAGAAATTATTTTATAGGAAAATGAATTTTTGTCAAAAATTACCGTGCAATCTTCATCGTCGGATTCGTCAAACGATATTCTAAAGTCGATTTCATCGTTGTTAAGAGAACTTACCATAGGCTCACACAAGAGTGCTTCATATGTTAACGTGTCGTTAAAGACTATTGCTGGGAATTCAGTTTCAACAGATCCGAGGTCATGAACGTCTTCATTATCCCAGATCTTACCATACGTAGCAGTTTCCGAGTTATACACCTTACCACGCCTACGAGCTTTTTCTTCCTCAAGCCTGATATACTCCTCCATAGTAATGTTGGGGTCGTCCATTTTAACCTGTAATAAATTCGCTAGGAAAGAAAACTGTCAAATAGCTTAATACGCCGTATTCAGTGAACTGAATACGCCGTATTGATGATAGAGTCGAATACGCTGTATTGGTTTGAAAAACAAATTATACGCCGTATCCAATAAATTGAATACGCCGTATTCAGTATTCGACTCAGAAAGTTACAGTGAATTGTAATAATGCAGAAAACACACAAACACAATATGCAAAATATACAATGCACAAAACAAACACGCAAATATGCAAATTAATCTAAACTAAACCAAAACACTAATAAATAAGAATTAAACAACTTCACTCCCCGGCAACGGCGCCAAAAACTTGATGTGTCGTTGTGTAGGTGTTATTTTATGTATCAAGTTTTACTATTTATATTTTGCCGACTTAACCTAAAAACAACACTTTAACGGGTAGTGTACCCGATCAAGATGTATCTTTGTTGGTAAGTAGGGTGTCGATCACTAAGAGCGAGAGCGTTAATTCCTAATTCTATCAATATTTTAGTTATCTATGTTAGTACTAAATTAATCTAATTTTTGCTAAACCTAAGTTAAACCTAAACTAAGGACAAAGGGGGGTTTCAGCCTGAGAGACTGGCACGAGGTTTAGTTATCTAACCTAAGGTTTTGATGACAAGTAAAGCAATAAACACACACAAGAAAACAAGAGAGAAGCGGTCGAGAACTAATGTAAGGAAAACGTATCAACCATTAATAATTTGATAAAACGCAGGTTTGTTTATTAGTGCAATGATTGTCTTATCTCGAAGTGGCATATCATTCCTAGACTTAGGCGGTATTTCTTCCTAAGACCTAGACACGCTAATTCTGTCATAATTAGACGCATCCGCATAAAGCATCCTAATATATATTAATTATAATTCATCTAGAGGACAATACCGTGTATGTCGTACTAACCCTAGCTTATCGAGACTTTACCCATTTACTGCTTAACGGTGATTTGTAATAGATGGTAGTCCACAATCCAAACTATACCAATGATCAGAACGTTATTAGTTAGTACAAAGCCACTACCTACTATGGTATAACCAGTTCAATCGAGGCAAGCGTGACGTTATTAGTGATTCTATTTGTTCCACCTATATGCATCACTATATGGAGAGCTATCCTAGACTCTTAGCCTACTCCCAAACAACACCGAAGTTACAGTGCATTAAATATGTAGGACTAGACCCAGTTGAATGATAGGTCGCATACTTAAGCACATAAACAAGTATCATGTGATAAACATAATCAATAAATCAATGATAAATTAAGCAATCAAGATAAACAAACCAAATATTATAAAAATACACACGTTTTGATATATGAACGATTAAAATAAGAAAACCTCAATCGAATGCGTATTTGGTTGTGCGAAGATTACAAGAGTTTTCTTATGATCTTGAGGCTCTTTTCTGACCTTCTAGGCTCCTTTATTCGTCTCTTGGTCGACTTTGTGGTTTAGGGATTCACTTGCATGCCTAAAACTGAGTTTAGGGCCGTCTATATATAGTGGTCTGGAAGTCGGTTCGATACGGCGTATTGAGAAGCTCAATACGGCGTATTGGATGACTTAGCGTGGGCTCCAAGAATAAAATATTCCAAATTTCTTGCGAATGAAATTAGATACGCCATATTCGATTTTTGGATACGGTGTATTGACCAATACGCCATATCCGATTTCTTGGATACGGAGTATTGACCAATAAGGAGTATTGGGGTTTTTGGATACGGAGTATTGGCTGAAAATGTGTTTTTCTTTATTTTTAACCAAAGTATCATATACGGCGTATCTATGGCGTATTCTTCAAAGTCAGGCAATGGTCTTGAGTTCTTCAAAGTCTTTAGATACGACGTATGCTTCTAGAATGATACGGTGTACTGATGTCAAAATTAGTGACTTTCTCCAACTCTTAGTTTATGCTTCAAAACACGTCCTTTTCTCCATCTTTTGCCAAATACTCGATAATTACTGTAATTCTCAAATATAAATGATTAAGTAACAATTCTTGCAATAACTATACAAAATGGGTTAATAACATGGGATAAATGAAGCTATAAAATAGACGTTATTTGATATCATCATTAGCATAATCATCTTTACATATTCAACAGAATATAATCAAACACTCACATTTATCTTATGTTAACAATATTCCTATAGCGTTAACTGATAATGGACATAGTTTAGAATAAATGAATTTACTCAAGGATTTAAACATGCAAATATAAGACACAATTATTATAAAATGAAAACAATAAACCACATATATTAATTCATTTGAAAAATAACAATCGTTTAACATCCCTTATCCAAATACTAACTAATAGATCATAGATCTACATGAGACTACTAGTAGGACAAACACCAATTCCCATAGCATGCTCAAAATTCTTATTATACGGCATTGCTTTTGTAAACGGATCAGCTAAGTTGTCATCAGTGTGAACTTTGTTTAGGACTATTTCACCAGCTTGAATCACTTCACGAACGTAGAGATATTTCCTTTGATAATGTCTGACACCCTTTATGTTAGATATGAGTAAAAGACTCGGTCACCCCGTTTATTTATTGTTTATAATAGTTCGTAGTTTAATAGTTAATCGTATGTCTTTCGGTTTTAAGCCGGGTACTAATACCCGGTATTTTGTAAAAACTATATATGCCTCTTCCAACTTTGGAAGAGGCAAGCTAGTCAAATCTTTTACACTTCAAAACACATACACTCTCTCTCTAGAAAATCTCTCTCATGTGTTTCTCTCTCTAGAAACTAGCCCAATCACAAGAATCATCACCCGTGTTATGAATTAAACGATCCTACATTTAATGATTCCAATCAACAATAACTCAGGCAATGAATATAGACTAAATCAATGGTTACCATAAAAAGTGAAGGTCAGATAAAAGAAACATTGATGTTGTTTTTCTAAGAGAAACAATTAAAGATTCTAGCATGATTTTAGGAAAAATTAATTGACTAATTCAATGGTTAACATAAAAAGTGAAGATGAATTAAGAGAAACATTGATGTTGTTTTTATAAGAGAAACAGTTAAAGATTCTAGCATGTTTTTAGGAAAAATTCAATGATTAAATCAATGGTTACCATAAAAAGTGAAGGTCAATTAATAAGGCCGAACATTTGTTTGTAACAATTACAAACAATTTAACATAAGCCCAATAATTCTTTACATGCAGATAATAACATTAACTTAGATTAAATGGAAGGTAATAAACAAAATACAGTTTGATATTTAAAAGAACCACATCCATAGTCGAAACTTAATTAAAAAAAAAGCCAAAACTTGTTGAATAAACATAAATAATTAGTGATAACTCGTATCAATTGTCACTATCAGAATCTTCTTGTGTCGCTTCATTTTCCAAAGGGCCATCATTAATGAAACTGTCCATAAGATCAGATTCATTAGGCATGTCATCAAAGTTGTCTGAAAGCAGTATCTCATTCGTAGATGCATCTTTTAATTCTTCACCAACTTGTCTATCGTCATCAGCTTCATGATCAAATACTTTTCAGGTTTAGTCTTTCTTATATTTATTGTTTATATGTTTATATGTTAAATTTAGTTAGCAACCAAACAGATTACCATCTGATCTTGCAAGACTGTATATAAGCTCCACACCTCATTAGGTCTTTGTTTGGGGTG
>BQNB010107170.1:0-23225 GCA_026074375.1 Tanacetum coccineum | reverse complement strand
ATGTATATTTTTGTAAGTTTTATTTATATCTATGTCGTTCGTTTAGTGTCTTAATGAACGAACATAAACGAACATGAACAATCTTATTTTTTAATAAGCGAACATGAACAAGAATATTCGTTCGTTTAAGCGACCGTGTCCATTTATTTGTCCGGCTAAAACTAAATGAATGAACATGAACCATGCTTCGTTCGTGTTCATCCGGTTCGTTTACATTCCTATTTATAAAAGCTTCCATAAGCGTATCTAACAAAAAAACTTATTTTTTAAACTGACTTATTTTAAATGCTCAATCCCCTCTAAACAATGATAAACATGGTATTAAACATAGCTTAATTATCACATAAACCTAGCAAGTAACTTCGAATTCTTTTTTCTAAAACCACCTGCACCAAATGTTTAAAAAGCGATTTTTTAATTGACTTGTCCGAGCTATCGGGTCATTGTTCAACCGGTTTAACTGACAGTTCTGTTGGGTATTTTTTTCTTAGCCCATGAGGATTAATAGCCCAACACATTGAGGCCCATATTGGGTCTATTTAAGGACTCTTATTATTGTGGTTAGTAGTAAGATGTGTGAAGAGTTATGAGGAGAAGAAAATAAAAGAAAAGAAAGAAGATTTTCGGACTAATATATCACCCAAATCCAACTGCAGTGTTTTTCCGATCACCGGAGATTGCACAGTCGGATCGTCACGATTTTCGGACTGTAGCTTCCTGACATCGAGAGGAAGGTTCTGACCATTGGGATTTTGATTTTGAGGCCTGGAAGTCCGTTTTCATACCTGGGCACATTGCATCTTATTTGGTGATATTCTTCCTTTCTTGTTCTTTGATTGTTGCCATATATCTTGATGCTTGATTCTAAGATTATGATGTTTGTTGTATACCTCTAGTGTTATCTAGAGAAGACCTTGTGTACCTCTCCTCGTTGATAGTGAATTTAAGCGACACTAGGTGTCCCATAGTTTTTACCTATTTTAGGGTTTTCCACGCTAAAAGTTTGGTGTTCTTGCTGTGTGTTTGATTACATTTTTTTATCTGCTGTTTTGGGGCTGATTTAAGACTGTTAGGGGCTGATTAGAGTTGTTTTTAGTTTTCCCTATCTGTTTGCTTCCTCATAGGTTCATACGGGTTTGGGTAAGTGTTGTCAAACGAAGGTTTTGCTTCCGCATTTGTGTTTATACCGTTGTGACCCATTGCACTTTACCCGTCAAGAGTTTCCTTGTTTTGGAGTGAGAAAGCTTCATTTCGAGGTCAATTGACAAATGAATTTTGTATGTTTTTTTTAATTTACATACTTTGACGCGTGTTTAAAAAAATCAATTTATTATTCAACGAACGATATACTTTATTAGTTGCAAAATTATGAATTACATGCTCATGTTTAATTTCCAGAAATCCCTTAGTGAACCAAATTTGAAGAAGATGAAAGATACATACTTCCAAACCTTATATGCTATATTAAGAATAGACCAAATTCTTTCTAACATTTTCATGTATACAACTAAACCGCCCAAAAGAATCATTGTGAGCATTTACCTCCAAATTTTGTTTCCTTGAAGCTTGGAAAACAACAATTATAGGCTTTATGTTTAAAGTCGCAAATTTGAGCTTAGCGGTCTCAGTGATGAACAAATTTAGTATTTTCCAACTCTTCTCTTTTAAATTTTTGCAATTTCTTCATTAGTTTGTGCATTTAAAGTCGTAATCTTTGAAGGGTACTTGATAGTTTATGAACTGTATGTGTTCAGTTACTTGATAGTCCATTTTCATTCATCATATGTTTGAGTTTGCAAATTGCTATTGGTATTTGACATTTTGATGTTGTGAATGGATATCGGATCTTAAGTAGGTAAAGTGATTGTTGTTGATTGAGTTCACGGGATTTTACAATTCTATGACTTAAACCGAGAAAAGAATAATCTTTTACGGGATTTTACTAAATCAAGACAAAAACCATAAAAATAGTTGTTGTTAAATCGCCTTGTTAAATTCCCTTGTTAAAGAGCCTTGTTAAACATCCTTGAAAAGAAAAACTATTAAACCGCCTTGTGAAGGAAAACTGTTAAACCGCCTTTCAAAGAAAAACTGTTAAACCCCCTTGTGAAGGAAAATTGTCAAACCGCCTTGTGAAGAAATTGTTAAACCGCCTAAGTCCAAGTCAACAAATAAAATGGACGGGTCAAAGTTACTATTCACCGTCCCTTTTTCCCTCCATTCTCACCTCGCACACCCATGGACATAGTAGGGTAAAATTCCCAAAGTACACATACTCTCTTCCACTTCTTAAGAAACATTCCCATTCCCCTACAACTACTGACACTTCTACTAATGCCACGTTGGCGATCCCAACGAATTTGATTGGAGGATGGGACGTGTAAGGCAAAGAACGGTCTAGATCAATTGCTTGGAGATCAATCAAGAATGGAGGGCTATGATTAGAAGATGGGGGAGCGTCTAAGAGGCTAGAAGGTTCTCTACACGCCTATAAAAGGAGCCTCTCATGCACAATTGGTATATCTAGAGTAGTTTTAGCTTATTTAGTCATTTTTAGCTTATTGTTTTTAATTTTAATGTAAAATCTTTATTAAAAGCTTGTACTCAGTTTATATAATCAATAAAAGTTAAGTTTCCATATTGTTAAAGTTTAATTCGTATTTCTTCTTTATTGCACTATGGTTTAAATAAGCTCTTTAACACTCAAATAAGCTTAATAAGCTTTCTAAATAACTAATAAGCTAGTGTTTACTCAGTTAAGCTTTCATAAGCTTAACTGAGCTTAGTAATACTCAAAATCCACCCCCAAATATATCTCAGCTTACTTTGGAAGGGAAGCCAAACTTAGAAGGGCTTCCAAGACCTCACCAGCTTATCTTAGATAAGCTGGAGCTTTGTAGATCAGTTTTGGGAGCATTTAATAAGCCTTGTTTGTGTAAAGGCAATTTTAAGCTCTTATATTACTTTTTAAAGCCTAATTTTGCATTATAGCTTATTCTTGCTTATTGTCAGCTTATTATTAGTTAAAGTAGATTAATATTGATTATTATTGTTATTTGATGCTTATTGTGTTCAATTATTAGTATAGATCTCATTTTACAAGTTTTTGATATAAAATAGTGAAAAATCTAAAAATAATTAACATAATCTAATAGCTTATAGTTGTAGCTTATTTGATTGTTGAAAAGTGCTCAATAGGTCTTTATTAATCTTGTCACTATCTCGTATTGATATTCTAAGCTTTAATTTTCAATTTTATAAGCTAAATATAAGTTTAAGCATTTTAAAGGGGTGTTTGGCTCAAGACAGCACTAAGTTGAGTTAGTGCTGTCAAGAGCCATTTGGTTCTTTAGATTGAATTTGAATATCTTATTGAAGTTTATAAGGTTAGGATTTAAGGTTTTTGTAGGCTAAAATTAGTTTTTAATAAGTTTGTGTGTTGATTTTCTTGAATCTCGGTTCATAAGCTCAGATTCATAGCATTTTGTGCTTTGATTTATTCTTAGATTTGCAATTGTTGGTGATTTGTTCTTGTTTTGGTATTCAATTGATGTAGAAAATGAGTCCTTGAGGTCTGCATACTTGGATTTGTGTTTTGGCTAAAAGTGTTGTCAATTGCATCAGTAAGCTAATGAGCCTTTTAGCCATTTTCAAGCTAAAAATTAAGTTAGTATAAGTTAGAGTCAGCTTTTGAAATTTAGTGCACAACTAGTTCATAGGTCATATTAGATAAGTTAGGGCTTAATTTAGTTTTAAAATCTTGTTTAGATATATGTATTTAAGGCTGCAATTTAGATTTTGTCTTTTCATAAAATTTGCAAAAAACCAAAAAAAAAATAGCTAAACTGCATAAGCAGCTTTTTCAATTAGCATTTTCTTAGCTTATTTGATTTTCAAAATACTTTTTGATTAATGTTTTAGATAGTTTTTAGCTTAATCTTTTAAGTTTTTCAAATCACTAAGCCATAAGGATCCATTAGCTTGCTTAAAAATAAGTTTAAAGTTGCCTTGTTGTCTGTTTGGTAAACAGATTTGACCAAAAGTTTTATATGCTTTTCTTGGATTTTGGCTTATTGTTTTGCTTAAAGGTTGTTCAGATTTGCTTATTAGACTAGTGTTAAATTGTTGCAACTTAATTGGTGTTGGTTTGAGCTTATTCAAGCTTTTAAGCTTCTTAAGTTTAGTAAAAATGATAAAAACCTTTTAAGTATAATATGTCACTTTTAATTGCTTATTTTCTAGCTTTTCATCAAGTTTCAAAACATATTTCTTTTACAAAAGTTACTCAGAATAAGCTGCTTAATAAGTTTGTTCAAAAAGTTTTGCAAAATAAAAAAAGGAGAATTAGGAAAGTCTAGGGTGAGCAAGGCTCGAACCCCAGACTTCAACCTAGCTCAACCCTCTTTAACACACTCCTCACAACCAACTGTGCCCTTGGGACTTTTACGTCCAAGGGTGCATTCAAATTGTATTTAACATATCTTCAGCTCACTTTTTAAATAAGCACTTCGAGTGCTTTTCATACTTTTTCTGGCTTATTCATTTGAGCAATTTCTAAGCTAGTAATTTTCATACATTCTCTACATCATAAGCTAACTTTAGGCTTTTTCTTAGATTTTTAATTTGAAGTTTAGTAATTTTCTTGCATTTTATTAGTTTAAAAACTTTAAAAAATCATAAGAAAATAAATAATGTTTAAAAAAAATAAATTTCTTTTTCTGAAAATTTTCTTTTAATATTTAGAAGGTTTAGAAATTAAATTTTCATTCGTAGGGCTTAAATTTGTTATACTTGCTTTTTTGTCGCGTTTTTAATATTCCCGTTAACATTTTTGTGTTTAAATTCTTAGATGCTTTATAGTTTATTTGTCTTTAAATGTTTTATGTGTTTTTATCTGTAGAAATAGAAAAACAAATCAAACCCTTAAATTATTCAATTACGCGATCCCAAACTAAATCGACTTTCTATTCGCACTTCGCAGAGGAAAAACGACCCGGGAGTTTTTAGGAATTGCTTTGGTCAAAAGCAAGTTTCTTTAATCTTTCGGAATACGTATAATACTATACTATAATTGTATTTGCCTCAAAATTACACATACTTATTTGTGTGTGTGGTTTGGGGTGGATCAGTTTTTGGCGCCGCTGCCGGGGAGGTGTGTAACGATTTTCGTATTTTCGTTTAAAGATTAGTATTTGAAGACCCTTCCCCATGAAGTTATCATTTTTCATTTGTGAATATTTTCTTATTATAAAAATACAAAAATACAAAAATATTTTATTTTCTCGATTTTTGTGAATATATATCAAGTAATCAAAAATACAAAAAAAAATCAAAAACCCAACAAAATCGACCATTGTGTCACTTGTGAAAACGGCTCACCTTTAGATTACAAACTATAAGAGACGTATAAGGAGGGTCGATCCGACGAACTTCGACCCGAAAGGAGAAGGTTTTTAATAGCTTCGCACTTTCCCGCTCCTCCGCTTCTTTGCGTTTTCTAGAGAGCTACCAAGCACTTTTGACTTTCGGTTACCAAAAATATTTTTCTTTCTTATTTATTTTCAGAACCCAAAAATATTCTCCGTAACCTCTAATCTGTTTAATTCTTTCTCTTATCCGTCTCGAGTTGTTTAATTCTAAATGTCGTCATACAACCAATACGGTTGTTACGGGTGTGGAGGTCCGTTAGTCGGTTCATTTTGTCGACGATTTAATTGCAAGAAGTGTGGAAATGATCTTTATGATGAATTTTGTTCGGAATGCAATTCATACGTTAATCTGAATTCTTTCAACGATTCTCCAAATTTTTTCGACTACCGTATTCCGTTGTTCATCAACCCCCTCAAGTAACAAGTACGGAAATATTGCAAGCTCGAGAAGATTTAATGGAAGCTATTCAAACCTTTTTAAAGAAATTTGATCATATACCTCCTAAAGAAAAGCCAATGGCTTTCTTGTTAGCTGAGGATAAATTTCTTAAAACTAAGCGAGCTTTTGAAGAAGAGCAAAATCAACCAGAGGTTATACAAGAATTGATGCCTAAACTTCTTAACGATTTGAAAATTTGTGATGGAATCTTGTTGAAACAAGAAAAGCAGGCAGCTCTTAGTAATAAGCAAGAAGAAAAGAGTGTGGCAACATTGCTTGCAGAAGAGGAGGCAACTAGAATTAATGCTTTATTTCAAAATCATGATCCTCCATAATTTTTCATTAGCCTGGATGGTGATGACGTTAATGATAATTACAACAAGGAGAGTATAATTTCTTTGAATGCGGATATGTTTGAAACTCCTTTGTGTGATGCAATTACGACTCCTTCCATTGAAAAGCCTGAGGACTCTCTCATAATGGAGGATGAGGATATTGACACTATTCCTGAAAAGGAATCGGACGAAGAAATTGAGTCTGGTGTTGAGAACCTTTTCCATATCCCAAGTGAGTCCGAGGTTACTTCCGATAATGAAAGTGAGTGTGATTTGCCTATTTTTGATGATTTTTATCCTCTCGACATTTTTGAAGATAATTATGTGATTTTCTCTAGACCTCTTTTTGATTTTTATGGTGATACTTCTAGTGATGAGGAGTCGTTTCTCGAGGAGGATGATACTGAGAAAAAATTTCCGGACCTTCCTTTATCTGACACAGATTCCATCTCTAATGACATGAATCCAATTTATGATGAGGAGTTAGAAGATATTAAGTGCACAAATTCTTTGACTGATTCTTCTCCTAAGATTGATTCTCTTCTCGAGGAGTTTGCCGGTGAACTCGCTCTCATCGATCCAATTCCAACGGGAATTGAAAATTCTGACTTTGATACTGAAGAAGAAATTCGTCTTATTGAGAAATTATTGTATGATAATTCAACTCCTCGACCTCCGAAAGAATCTAATTTTGAAATTTCTGATGCTACAATCAAGTCTTACTCCCCATCTCATATCCCCGTTGAGGATAGTGACTCTCTAATGGAGGAGATCAATTTATTTCTTGATCCGGATGACTCAATACCACCGGGTATTGAAAGTGACGACTATGACTCAGAGGGGGATGTTCTTTTTCTTGAAGAATTACTTAACGATGATTATATTTCCCCTCCTGCATATAAGTCATTTCACGTTGATCTTTATAATGTTCCATCATCTGGTCGTCCTTCGGAAAAACCACTAGATAATGATATTCATACTTATCAGGATTTTAAGAACAGTTATTATGACTCGGAGGGAGATATAATCTATCTTGAGAGTTTTCTTATTAAGGACACTATCCCTAATCTCTCCCCCAAGGTGTTTTTCGATCATGAACCACAATGCTTTAAGGATGAACCTAAACCTGATACTTTGAAAAGTATGGTCAAAGTTTTTGACCTCGGGATTTTGGTGAAATTTTTTTCTCCATCATATGTGAGATTATCCTCTAAGGATCACCATTATCTTTCCTTCATAATTGTTACTTATCTTGTGAATTTTCTTTTCTCCTTCGGGAGTGAGGACAACCTTTTTGACCTCGGTATCTTCGCTTATATTTTCTATTCTTATAAGCCGGTATTATCTGATCGGAGTGGAACTTTCATATGATTCAATGTTTATCTAAACATCTTAAATGAAAGTCCGATGGAGATTTGTTCTTCCACATGTTTCAAACCTAATATCACGATGATATGGGGAGAGTCAAGCTAGAGACTCGCACAAAAATAAGCGCTTCGTGGGTGGCAACCCATGCTTATCCATAGTAGTTAGTATAATAATAATGAATAAGTGTGATGTGAGAGGCTCGCCTCTTTCGATCTCGTGTTTCGTGTTTTGTGGTTTTATGTCCAGGATTGCTCGGATTTTGAAGACTCTCTTGCACGGTGTTTTGTCCACCGTTCACTCGCTCTTCAATCCTTAGCATGCTTATATTGGGAATCTGATATCCAAATCTTATCGACTAACATTTATCTTTAGCATAATTAATAAACGACTTTAGATTTGCGTAGAGACCCCTTTATATCAAGATTATGCATTGAAATTAGTATGAGGGTATCAATCTCACATTGAGAACAATGTGTAGTTTTAGTATGGGGTGACTTCAAGTTTTCTTACCATATATATATAATATAAATATAAATATATCATAGAGAAAAATTCATTTGCATACCAGTTTTTCCTCACATAACAAGGGACAAATCTCCACCATCCATTTGAGTTTGATCTAATGGTGAGGATTAATCTAAGATTTAACTTTATTTAATGGATAAGATTAAACCTTAAAAAACATTCACCACCCCTTCTTACCTTTGTGTTTTTTAATTAAAACACACTTTCACCCTTATTTTTAAAAATCTCATACCGCAAAAACCGTAAAATGTTAAGATTTATAAATTACACCATCGTGACGAGCATTTAATTATCTTTAAATAGATGGGCACTTTCATATACTTTCGACAAATTTTGTTTTTTGTTTTTTTTGTTTATTTTTGTTTTTTCTCGTGCAGTATTTTGTTTGATATATCACTTGTGATATTACACTAATCTGTAAGTTAGAACACTTCACGCTTTCGTATAACGTGTATAATATTTGTGTGGAACTCTAGTTAATTCATCGTATTTTGGCATTTTTAAATGTATATATTCTTATCTTTCTAACCATTTATCATACATAATTTTTGACCATCCAAATCAAAATAGTTTTATTTATAGTATTGAGAATATCGACGAATTTTATTTTTTATACATCAAACACCGCTTGAAGTATCACATGTGATAAAACATATATGTACGTTCGAACACGTCAAACATATGTGCATGAAATGAGCATAAGTATTGGGAGGTGATATGCACCACCACAATAAGTGATGTGCACCCTACAAACATAGCATATGTTATGTTGTACTTTATGCATCACAAGTATGATTTTGTGGTGTGCAAATCACTTATTTGCGTGTGCATATCCACTACCCATAAGTATTTGTGTAAAAACATTAAATGATTGATCATTTTGACATAAAAATAAAACATTTTTTACCATTCTAACCATATAATTCTCAAACAAATTGTGAAAATCAATTAAAAACACTCATAAAAACTATGATTTAACCCTTTTAATCCTACTAACAGTAAATAAAAATCACAAGTGGATAAATAACTTACTGATTACATGTTTAGATTTTCAAAATAATCACAATTAGTGTCACATTATATTGCTTTATCACTATGCATATTAATTATATGTGAAATACCATAACTAATGTCACACTATATTACTTTATCACATGAGATTTTATTATATATTTATTTAACACCGGTGATACTACAATGCCAGGGGTAATAATTGTTAAGCTACGAGTGAATCTTAGTTTTATAAAAGGTATTGTATAGGTTTTTATTGGTTAGGATTTTTAGGGTTTTGGTATATAGTTTAGTGGTTAGAGGTTTAAGGTTTAGGGTATAAATTTTAAAGTTTATGTATATATATCACTTGTGATATTACACCTAGTGGTTAGAGGTTTAGGTTTTTGGTATAGGGTAGTCGTCAAGGGTTTAGTGTTTTTGGTATAGATTTTAAAGTTTATGTATATACCACTTGTGATATTATACCTAGTGTTTTATGGAGTTTAGGGTTTTTGCGCATAGGGTGTAGTCGGCTTAGGGTTTAGGGTTTAGGTATAAGGATTAGTTGGATAAGGAGGAGGGTTATTAAGGTTTTTGGCACATTGTTTAGTGTTTAGAGGTTTACAGGCATTTGGTATAATGGTTTAGTAGTTAGGGGTTTTAGGGTTTTGGTATATGGTTAATGGTTTAGGTGTTTAAGGGTATATGTATAGGGTTTAGAGGTAAGGTTTTTTAGGTTTGGTATAAAATTTAATGGTTAAGGGGTTAAGGGTTTTAGTAAGGTATTTAAAAAGTTTAATATATATTTAATATATATATATATTAATATATATATCACTTGTGATCTTATTACATAGTGATTGGGGTTTAGGGGTTTTTTTTGGTATATAGGTTTAGTGATTATCGGTTTAGGGTTTTTGGTATAAGGTTTTAGGGGTAAGGGGGTTTAGGAAATGTAGTATAAGATTTTAAAGTTTATGTATCATATCACTTGTGATATTATACATAGTAAGTAGAGGATTAGGTTGGGTTTTTAGTGGTTAGGAGGTTTAGGTCTGGTAGTAACGATAACGGCTGTGCCCAAAGCAGATCATTCTAAGAGTTCTAGTTCTTTCTCATATTCCAAACACTTTGTTTGTTCTACATGTCATAAGTGTGTCTTTAATGCAAATCATGATGTGTGTATAATAAAACTCCTGAAGGAAGTGAATTCACATGATAAGATTCAATCCCATAAGACCAGAAACCGTAATAAACCCGTAGATCAAAAGAGTCATACTCAAAAACCTGGTAGGCAGATCTTTACAAGACATAGGTTTTCTCCTAATAAGACTTCCGTTGTGTATGAGAAAACATCTTCTAGATCTGATCTTAAGTGGAAACCCACAGGTAGAATTTTTAAATCTGTTGGTCATAGGTGGATTCCTATAGGGAATTTATTCGACTCTTGTACAAGCAAGGATGACAGTGAACCCACACATGGTTCATGTAACCTTTGCCCTTATTATGTTTTGAATATTTCATTAATAGTCCTCTGACTATTTGACTTTTGTTAATTTATTAAGATTTTGTACCATGCAGACGGTGGTGATTTTATGAGATATGTGATGATTTGAGGTTTATTGTGATTAATAATCCTTTTTGAAAGGTATTATTATGTTATTCGTATTCCGGGTGGTTCGACCCGTGAATTTTGAGAGATGTTGAAAAACAAGTCCGACACATTCGTTAATGTCCAAATGAGTTTTGAATGGTGTAAAGTGAAAAATATGTCGTGTAAATACTCTAGGTTAATAGAAAAGTATTTTTAAGCCTCGAACCTTAATGTCAATTGACGTTTGATCACAACAGATCAAGCCTCGAACCTTAATGTCAAATGACGTTTGATCACAACAGATCAAGCCTCGAACCTTAATGTCAAGTGATGTTTGAACAAATCGGTTCAAGCCTCGCTCCACAAAGTCAACAAAAGTTCCTAAAGCATATTGATAGTCATGATGTCTATGATATAGTTGGAAAGTCTATTCGGTCATTTGTTCGACGAATATTTCAATGAAGAAAATCAAGTTGTTTCAAAGTCTTCCGCTGTTACTACTGCTGATGCATCCGATAAACGTCAACAACAACCTGATTCAACTTCATCTACTTCAACTCTAGCAACAACTGTCACTGCTGATGGAAACTTCGACTTGTAAATAATTTTGTTTTTCTATTTATTTTGATTTATAAAAAAATTTGAAAAACAAAATACAAAAATATAAAACCAACAAAAAGAAATACAAAAATATAAAATCTAGAAAAACAAAATATAAAATCAGAAAATTTTAAAAATACCAAAAAGAATCTTCTCGACATGTCTCTTGGAATCGATAACATTTACGTACCTAGAAATGTCGATTCACATTGACACGGGCGTGTAAATGAAGTTCGAGCAAGAGTTCAAATGCTTTCAAAACATGTCATTTCTAAATTTTTCTCTATGACTTATGTACATTTCAGTGCATAACTCGGACCCAAATGTAATAGGGAAGTGTACGCTTCAGTGCGCTTACTCTAAAAATAGAAGAGAAGTCTTCTATCATGTGTTTTTAAAATCGTTGAACACAATTTTTCAAAAAGAACTTTCAATGTCAAATTGTCTACAATATAATTTGTGGTATTTTTTCATAAAAAGTGGTATTTGTTAAAATTGTGTGTTCACGAAAATAGACAAAAATGTGAGAAAACGGACAAAAATTAACGAAAACGTAAGAAAACAGACTGAAACATATGAAAACAGATGGATACGTCTGAAAACGACCGAAAACGGACGAAAACATATGGAAACGGACTATGATAACGGACGATAACTTGTGAAAAAAAACATGCGAAAACGAATGAAAACGTGTGAAAACGTGCGAGAATAGACGAAAACGCACAAAAACAGACGAAAACATGTGAAATCGTAAGCAAACGTGCGAAAGTAGACGAAAGCGTAGGAAATCGGGCGAAAGCGTACGAAAACGGGATAGCGTGCGAAAGCTAACAATAACGCGCGAAGGCTGACGAAAATGCGCGAGAACTTGCAAAAACGCGCGAGAGCTGGCATAAACGCGCGAGAGTTGGCGAAAATGCGTGAGAGTTGGCGAAAACGCGTGAGAGCTGGCAAAAATGCGCGTGAGCTGACAAAAACACGCGAGAGCTGACTAAAACGCGGGAAAGCTGACAAAAACGTGGGAAAGCCTACGAAAATGCACAAACGCGGGAAAGCTAGATGCCTTATCATGGCTACAAGTGATCCTATTTATACTAAAAAGCTAAGAGTCTTGGGTCTTCACTTGTGTTTCTTTTGTGAGTGAGAAGGCAGTTGTGCTAGTTGTGTGAGTAAGTCACAAACTCATCAAAGCCATTAGATTTGAGTGTCCTCTAAGTCTTTTAATCTCAACCCTTGAATTCTTGTATTCTTCCTTGGACGAATGAGGTTGTGTGGGATTTCCAACATGGAAATTGGCCAATGTGATGTGGGGTTGAGGGGAGGGTGATGTTTTTGTTGTGGGTTTGCCGGGGGCAGAGGTTGAAGACCCTGTTATGGCAATTTGGTGCCAAAATGGTCGTTTGTTTTGAATTACTATTTTGGTGATAACAAGGTAAAGGTTTGGGGAATTAACACTTTTGGCACCTCAACTTGTATGGTGGTATAACATGGACAGTCCTTTGTGGTGTACACGATGGGGGTTTTAACAACTTTAGTCCCTGAAGTTGTATTGTTGTGTTACAACCACAGTCCTTGTGGTGAAATAAGTTTGTGGGTTGTATAAGGTTATAAGGTTTGGGCTTTTGCTTTGTATAAATAGCTTAATGGGTTGACCCGGCCGATTAGATTGGTGCGGGTGGGCCCATTAAGTATTTCTTCGTTTACGGCTTCGTCTTTAACTTTTGGCTTTGTCGGGGTTGAATTTTTGGTTGACTTTTCACCATTCGTCTTTGTCGTTTTAGCTTTATTTTTGTCTTTTTTTAGATATCCGTTACCTGCATAAGACAAATGCAAAACACACAAATACAATGTATTTTGGTATATTTTGGTCATTTTAAGCACGTTTTTATAGGTAAAGGGTATGTGTAATTAAGCACATACGAGGGAGAATCTATCGATTTGATTATACATGCGACCGTTGTTCTCACGTAGCCCGTTTTTCCACCAAAAATATGTGGTGAAAATAGCAAAATTTAAATTTTTTTGTGCATGATAAAGAGAAAAAAGGTGATAAATGTTGGAATAAAGTGATAAACGAAGTGTTGTGACACAAATAAAGGTGAGAACGAGAAATAAATTTTGATCTGACCGGTTTTATACCTTAGCTTTTTTCTTAACATATTTAAATCGAGTTTGTTGTTAGTCTTATGTAGGCTTATCCATTATGCCAAACTCGATTTATTATAATTAAGATTGTTGTCAGTCTATGTGACTTGTTAAAGTGCCGATCTTAATTCTCTAGGCTAAGCATTCACAAGTCTCTTTCTTAGAGATTTTAAATTGCGAAAAACGAAAAATGATAGAGTCGAGTATAAGTCATGATATTAAGAGTGGAATAGTTGATTTTTTAGAACTTATAAGTATTAATGGTGGCTTTTTCTCTCATTAGTTTGTTTCAACTGTATATTAATAATGTTTTATAAATAAGTTTGTCCGGTTCAACTTAATTTTTAGTAACTTTCCACTAACTTGGAAGACGATGCCAATAAATTAGGTACACATCGGGATTCAGAATTTGGCAAACTATATATATCGTATGAATAATTTCTTTACTTACACCTTAAAGAGCCTTCGGGTGTATGGTGTAAGTAGAGTTAATCATGAGATTACTTATGCCTTAAAGAGCCTAAGGGTATATGGCATAAGTAATTAAAATGTTCAGGCCTTAAAGCGCCTTAGGGTATATGGCGTGAATGATTGGATCATGTTTAATAAATGATTTTTTGTACCTTAAAGAGCCTTAGGGTATGTGGTGCAAATTAAATCGCACTTGATTTATGTCTTAAAGAGCTTTAGGGTATATGACATCAATCAAGTTAAATAAATAAATAGCCTAATAAAAGTTAAATTTCGGTCACCTCGATGTGGACCTCATCGGTTTTCAAGGATAGGGATAGAAGCTAAATTTTAAACTTCAACCATCCCGCTTTATTTTCGGATTTAATAAATTTCAAAATAAGTCTTAAAGAGCATTCGGGTATATGACAAAAATAAAATCTTGAGATACAAAAATAATTAGGAATAAGGGAGGAAAAGTAATACACAATTAGTATTTATGAGTAGTGTTAGTATCATGACTTGTATCTGACAATAATCTTGTTTTTAAGCTTAGTATGGAGAAGTGAAAGTTAAGGACGATGAATTTATTTTGCTTGTTCCATGATCCTAAGTATTATCAAAGAATAATGAAAGCACAATGTTATGAAGTGTTAAAGTATGGAAAGTTATGAAAAAGCATAAAAAAAATTGGAAAATGTTGAAAATGGTAAAACAGGGCGTTTCATAACTATAGATTTCTTAATCCCTTTAGATGGGCACTTAGCTACTTTTCGAGGTGATTAGTTTGGGGGGAATGGAATTTTAGTTTTAAGCGTGTATTTATTACATTGCGTGAGGACACGGCAATACCTTAGTATGAGGGAATTTGGTATGTGCTATTTTACACATATCTTTTACCTTATTAAACAAGCTAAAAAGACCAAAAATGACCCAAAAAATGATTAAAATGTATTGTATACGTTTGTTTTGTGATTTGTGTCTTGCAGGTACGAATATTTATTAAAAAGGACAAAATTGAAGCAAAAACGGACAAAGCCGAGCACGGGAATAGAAAAAGGACGAAAAACCAAGGCCAAAGGCGTACCCATACTATACGGACCAACCCGGGCCCACTTAATGGGCCAGGTCAGCCTAATTTCTAATCTGAATTAACCATAAACCCTTAACCCTTTCCAATAGCCCAAAAACCTTTTGTATTAATCCTTTGGCCCAAAATTTCCAAGTGATATCAAAATGGCCCAAATTTCCTTCCTGAGTCCAAACTCGCCTAAGTCCAAGTCAATAAATAAAAAGGACGAGTTAAAGTTACTATTCACCATCCCTTTTTCCCTCCATTCTCACCTCACACACCCATAGACATAGCAGGGTAAAATTCACAAAGTACATGTACTTTCTTCCTTCTAAAAACATTCCCCTGACACTCTGACACTCTACTAATGCCACGTTGGCGATCTTAACGAATTTGATTGGAGGATGGGATGTGTAAGGCAAAGAACAGTCTAGATCAATTGCTTAGAGATCAATCAAGAATGGAGGGCTATGATTAGAAGATGGGGGAGCTTCCAAGAGGCTAGGAGGTTCTCTACACGCCTATAAAAGGAGCCTCTCACACACAGTTGGTATATCTAGAGTAGTTTTAGCTTATTTAGTCATTTTTAGCTTATTGTAACGTTTTTAGCTTATTGTTTTTAATTTTAATGTAAACTCTTTATTAAAAGCTTGTACTCAGTTTATATAATCAATATAAGTTAAGTTTCCATATTGTTAAAGTTTAATTCGTATTTCTTCCTTATTGCACTATGGTTTAAATAAGCTCTTTAACACTAAAATAAGCTCGATAAGCTTTCTAAATAACTAATAAGATAGTCTTTACTCAGTTAAGCTTTCATAAGCTTAACTGAGCTTAGTAATACTCAAAATCGACCCCCAAACATACATCAGCTTACTTTGGAAGGGAAGCCAAACTTAGAAGGGCTTTCAAGACCTCACTAGCTTATCCTAGATAAGCTGGAGCTTTGTAGATCAGCTCTTGGAGCATTTAATAAGCCTTGTTTGTGCAAAGGCAATTGTAAGCTCTTATTTTACTTTTTAAAGTCTAATTTTGCATTCTAGCTTATTCCTACTTATGGTCAACTTATTATTAGTTAAAGTAGCTTAATATTGCGTATTATTGTTATTTGATGCTTATTGTGTTCAGTTATTAGTATAGATCTCATTTTACAAGTTTTTGATATAAAATAGTGAAAAATATAAAAATAATTAGCAAAATCTATTAGCTTATAGTTGTAGCTTATTTATTGTTGAAAAGTGCTCAATAGGTCTTTATTAATCTTGTCAATATCTGGTATTGCTATTCTAAGCTTTAATTTTCAATTTTATAAGCTAAATATGAGTTTAAGCATTTTAATGGGGTGTTTGGCTCAAGACAACACTAACTTGAGTTAGTGCTCTCAAGAGCTATTTGGTTCTTTAGATTGAATTTGAATATCATATTGAAGTTTATAAGGTTAGGATTTAAGGTTTTTGTTGGCTAAAATCGGTTTTTAATAAGTTTGTGTGTTGATTGCTTGAATATGAGTTCTTAAGCTCAGATTCATAGCATTTTGTGCTTTGATTTGTTCTTAGAGTTGCAATTGTTGGTTATTTGCTCTTGTTTTGGTATTCAATTAATGTAGAAAACAAGTCCTTGAGGTCTGCATACTTGGATTTGTGTTTTGGCTAAAAGTGTTGTCAATTGCATCAGTAAGCTAATGAGCGTTTAGCCCTTTTCATGCTAAAAATTAAGTTAGTATAAGTTAGAGTCAGCTTTTGAAATTTAGTGCACAACTAGTTCATAGGCCATATTAGATATGTTAAGGCCATATTAGATATGTTAGGGCTTAATTTAGTTTTAAAAGCTTGTTTAGATATCTATATTTAAGGCTGCAATTTAGATTTTATCTTTTCATAAAATTTGCAAAAAACCAAAAAAATAGCTAAACTGCATAAGTAGCTTTTTCAATTAGCATTTTCTTAGCTTATTTGATTTTCAAAATACTTTTTGATTGATGTTTTAGATAGTTTTTAGCTTAATCTTTTAAGTTTTTCAAATCATAAGTCATAAAGATCCATTAGCTTGCTTAAAAATAAGCTTAAAGTTGTCTTGTTGTCTGTTTGGTAAACAGATTTGACCAAAAGTGCTTATATGCTTTTCTTGGCTTTTGGCTTATTGTTTTGCTTAAAGGTTGTTCAGATTTGCTTATTAGACTAGTGTTAAATTGTTTGCAGCTTAATTGGTGTTGGTTTGAGCTTATTCAAGCTTTTAAGCTTCTTAAGTTTAGTAAAAATGATAAAAAACTTTTAAGTATAATCTGTCACTTTTAATTGCTTAGTTTCTAGCTTTTCATCAAGTTTCAAAACATATTTCTTTTACAAAAGTTACTCAGAATAAGTTACTTAATAAGTTTGTTCAAAAAGTTTTGCAAAATAAAAAAAAGGGGGAATTAAGAAAGTCTAGGGTGAGCAAGGCTCGAACCCCATACCTCAACCTAGGTCAACCCTTTTTAACACACTCCTCACAACCAACTGTGCCCTTGGGACTTTTACGTCCAAGGGTGCATTCAAATTGTATTTAACACATCTTCAGCCCACTTTTTAAATAAGCACTTCGAGTGCTTTTCATACTTTTTCTAGCTTATTCATTTGAGCAATTTCTAAGTTAGTAATTTTCATACATTCTCTACGTCATAAGCTACTTTTAGGCTTTTTCTTAGATTTTTAATTCGTAGTTTAGTAATTTTCTTGCATTTTATTAGTTTAAAAACTTTAAAAAATTCATAAAAAAATAAATAATGATTAAAAAATAAATTTCTTTTTATAAAAATTTTCTTTTAATATTTAGAAGGTTTAGAAATTAATTTTTCATTAAATTTGTTATACTTGCTTTTTTGTCGCGTTTTTAATATTCGCGTTAACATTTTTGTGTTTAAACTCTTAGATGCTTTATAGTTTATTTGTCTTTACATGTTTTATGTGTTTTTATCTATAGAAATAGAAAAACAAATCAAACCCTTGAATTATTCAATTACGCGATCACAAAATAAAACGACTTTTTATTCGTACTTCGCCGAGAAAAAACGACCCGGGAGTTTTTAGGAATTGCTTTGGTCAAAAGCAAGTTTCTTTAATCTTTTGGAATACGTATACTATTATACTATAATTGTATTTGCCTCTTAATTACACATACTTGTTTGTGTGTGTGGTTTGGGGTGGATCACCTATCTAAGACTAGTAGAACCATAAAAACACAAACTGTATGGTTTTTAACACAAAAAGTTTAAAATCAAGATTTTTAGACCAAAACTTTTTTCGAACCAAAAAGAACATAAAAGATCAAGATTTTGATGTTATTCCAAGGATCTACTTGTACTTATAGACTCTACTAAGGTAAATAAACAATAAAGTTGCAAACTTTATGGTTTTTGAACACACAAAAGTAAAACCCTCTTGTGGAGGTGATCGAACCAAGTGAAAAACAAAGAAAAACAAGAACAAAATCACCAAAAACCCCTTGACGTATGATACCACATGATGTCCCAAATAACTAAGATCTAAACACAACTAATAAGCTCTACCAAAAACACTAAGCACGAAATAAGCCAGAAAAGGGAAAGAAGTTTAGTGAGAGAAAGTAAAGAGAGAAACAAAAGAAGGAAGATTATATTAGAGAGAAAGAGAGAGTGGTGGATGATTACACACACATACAAATATAAGAAATGGTAACAAACACCCTCTCCATGTGTGGAGAGGGTTCCTTTTATACCCTTAACCAATATATGGCGCATGGGCTTTTCTACTTAGGTCGGGCTTGGCTTATCTTGATGTTCCTACGTGAACAAGAAACCAGCCTAGGTTTCTTGGCATTTGCCATTAACCTGTTCACCAACATGATTGTGAACGAAACTAGCTTCTGTTGTCCTACATCAGGTGGTATCAGAGCTACCATGAGTGATAACCCTTGGTTCCATCATATTCGATTCATCGAATTTGAACCATCTAGTTCTGGTAAGTTATCGTATTAGGTTTATCCTAATTCTAACTCCAGATCATCTATCCTTGTATTCTATTTAAAAAAAAGTTTACTATTCATCGCACTATTCATCATATTGTTCACGAAAAAAAAACTTTTTTTTAAAAGTGACCATGACCGATAATACCGCACTTTTGCAAGCCATACAAGCGATTCAACAACAACTGCAACAACAATCACAGCTACAATCACAACTACTGCGACAACATTCACAACAACAGATGAAACGAAAGGCTTGAATCTTGGATGCCATAGAAAATCTAAACTTTTGAGTGAAGAAAAAAATTACCTTTTACATAAGAAAAAAATAATTGGGTTTTACTACACATCGGTCATGTGCTCCCCCCTCCTCTCAATTCCTTTGACACACATGATCTCATTAGAGTTGTTCCAACTTATCATCAAGATGAAGATGATCAAGATGCACAACATCTAGGAATCCAAGACGATAACCCAACTATCACCGAATTGATACACATTGAGTATTCACTCGATGATATCTCTAAAACAGAGACACCCATAGTGATAAAAGAAGATGAAAAGATAAAGTTTAAAGCTACGAAAAAGCTGCATAAGGTGCCAACGGCAGACAAGAGCATATGCCCGAAGAGGAAACGAGCAATGACTCTCCTCCGAAGGAGATTCAACACCAAATAGTTCCTGTAAGCTGAGATAACTCAGATAACGTGTGAGCTTGTCATGACATTGTAGAAGCCACTACCATCCCATGGTGCAAGTCAAGATAAAAGGGCTAAGCGAGTTAAGCTTCAAAACTAGATCACGACTTATATGGAATGAGGTCAAAAGTTATTACTTTGTCAAAGAATCATTTGTTAAAGGTGGTCTAATAATGGCAGATACAAGGAAAGCGCGACACTTCTAAAATAAATTCAGAAATAAAGAGAAGAAGAAACATGTCTCGTTTACAACGATTCCTCCAGATGAACTCGAGGTCGAGTTCTTTTCAAGAAGGGGAGAATGATGGGGGACCTGGAAAAAAAGAAAAAAGGGAAAAAATTTGGAGAACAAGAAAATCCCAGTAAATCTGGAAAGAAATCCAAAAAAATCTGGAAACAGATTTATTACTTGGTCAACAAAGATTTTCTTATTTTTATCTTTATCTTTATTTGGTAATTAGGATAAGTATGCAATTAGGATATCTTTTTTATTTTTAGTCAAGATTCTTCTTAGGTCTATATAAACCAAATTCCAGCATTCTGTATTCATTCAAATTCAATCAATATTATTCAGAGTTCTTTTATACGTGTTTTCACGTTTTATCCTTCTGTTCTTACGTGAACTAAAAACCAGCCTAGGTTTCTTGGCATTTGCCATTAACCTGTTCACTAACGTGATTGTGAACGAAACTAGCTTCCGCTGTCCTACATCAAGATGCTTCTCAAATTCCTGATGTTGAAGATGTTGTAATTTAGCATGCATAATAATTATAATCTAAATAAATCATCAAAGCACGTAATAGCGTAAGCGATAACAAATCGTATAATTAACATGCATATAATTAACTGGGTCGGGTTACATACCGTTGGATTCTCGCGAGCACAAGAATCGTTCTTGTTTTCTTTGTTCTTGATCTAACCCTAATTAGGGTTTATGTGTATCTATTGATTAACCCCTTACCAAGTTTTGATAATCGATCCAAGATTTAATCTATAGTGAGATTAAACCAGGTTCTTGTACACACGTTTTAGAAACAAGTTAACCAAAAGACTAGTTTGAAAACAAGAAAACGTTTCTGGTATGTGCTTAATTACACATACCTTGTTCCATTAAAAACAGACTTAAATGACTAAAAACATACCAAAAATATATTGTATTTGTATGTTTTGCATTTGTATTGTGCAGGAAACGGATATTCAAGAAAAGGAACAAAAAGAAAGCCAAAAACAAACAAAACCAAACACGGAATGAAAATGACAAAGTCTTAAGTCATCCAAGTGAAGAAAATACAACTTGAGGGACTAAAATTACCAAACCTCAAGTTGTATTACAAGAATTAAAAAAGACAAGGGTCAAAATTGCAAATCAGGCAAAGATTGCATTTAAGTTATATAACTTTAGGGGACCAATCTACCAACTTACCCAAAAAAAATCCTTCTTTCCCGCCCCAAAAACCCGAGTACAACTTGGATGTCGTCCCATACCTTCTCCCCTGCAAAACCACTCGACACCCTAGCCAAAATCATTTCATCCACCCTACTATTTCCCCCTAGCTGTATAAAGGCCTGGAAATACACTCACCTTTCCAAGTATCTTCATGGCTGAGATTGACTCAAAGATGCACAATGAAATCAAGGCTGGGATGTGCATTAAGACTTACCTCACACAACAAGACACACTTGTTTTTGCTCTACAAACAGAAGCACAAGCTGCTGTCCAAAGTGGATGAAGACTTCAGCTTATATATATAAGAGCCTTTGTAAACTTTAAAAAGAGTTAGTTTTTCATTTAATTTTTTTTTAATTAATTTTTAGTTTTTAATCCTAGCTTAATGTTTAAGTCATTTACAACTTTTACTTTCATCTTTGTAACACTTTCAAGTTTTAATGCAAATTTGAGGTTTTAAGTCAATTTACAATTCCAAGTGCTAAGTTTCTTAATTGTGTTGTTTTGTGTTCAAAAAGCCATCAGTACAGCTTATTTTATGGATGATAAGCCAGTTCTGGATGGGCTTATGGACTCTCACTAGCTTGTTTTACACAAGCTAGAGCTTGTAGACTCTTTGTTTAACCCTGTTTTGAGCAAGGGTGTTGTAAGTTTCTCTCTTTTTCTTACATTTCTTATTTACTGCAGAAGTGCTTATTGTGCTTATTCATTGCTTATATTTGCTTATGTATGCTTTATTATGATGTCTAGTGCTTGTCTTGCTTAGTTGTTAGTTTAAAAAGTAGTTTGTATCACTTTCTTAGTTAGTACTGTTAGTTCATTTGATAAAACTGTTGGTTTTGAGTTAATACTGCTAGACTAATTCAGCTTATTTAAGTGCTTATTCTTGATTGAAGTCTGCCTATAAATGTCTTATTCTGTTATTTGATAATCTGTTTTAAATAATTTAGGATCTATTTAGCTTAAAATAAAAAGAAGAATGATTTTTGAAAACTTTAAGGGATATTTTAAACTAGCAGTACTAACCCTAAGTTAAGTACTGCTAGTTCATTTTTAGAACTTTTAAAGCTAGCAGTACTAACTTAAGGCTAGCAGTACTAACTCCAAGTTAGTACCGTTAGTTAAAACTGTTAGTACTGGTGGTTCATTTTAGCTTATCAGCTTATTATTTTTGCTTATTTAAGATTTCCTTAGCTTTTTAGAGTAGATTAAACCATTTTCCCTTACTGTCTTCAGGAGTAAGCTTATTCAAGTTTATTTTCCTTTTCAAAGTATTTTCAATAGTGTATCAGTTTGTAGCTTTTTAGCTCATTTGCTATTTTAGTTTAATCTAGTTTCTTATTCTTATGCCTGAATGCTTATTAGGGGTAGTTAAATATCTGTTTTAGCTTATTTGCTTATTTCTTGTTTCATTGTCTTTGTTTAAGCTAGCAGTCCTAACCTATAACTAGCAGTACTAACTTAAAGCTAGAAGTACTAACTCCAAGTTAGTACTGTTAGTTAATACTGGTAGTACTGTTGTTTGTACTGCTGAGTTTCTCCTGCTTTGTTTAGTATAATTGCTTGCTGAATTTGCTTATTTAGAGTGAGTTTAGCTTATTTGTGTCTTAGTTTAAAAGTTTTAAGAGTTTTTACCATTTCTAGCTTTTTATACTTGTTCCAGCTTATTCTCTTTGCTTATTTTTATGAGCTTTTGCTTATCAGTGTTAGTGCCAAATCTTATCCTTATCCTTGTCACATTCAAACATCAATCATCAATCGTCTTTCGATTCTCCATCTCTAGCCTCGTTGGGACATAACGACCCGGAGATACTCTATACTGCTTCCGGTTACATTGGTTTCGCGTGATTTCATCCCTTGCTGTGTGTTTATATATGTTTACGTTTATTTACATATAAAATAGGGGTGAGAACGAGCAAGTCAATTTTTGGCGCCGTTGCCGGGGAGGCTGAGCAAGAATATCGTTACGTTTGACAGTTTGTCTTTGAATCTGTGAATATTTTCTTCTACAAAAACATAAAAAGTACAAAAATATTTTTCATTTTTTAGTATAATTATCATACAAAAGCCAAAGAAAAACCAAAAATATAAAAACATTGTCCATAAAAAGAAATAAAATTCACAAATTGGTAAAAATACCAAAATATAATAT
>BQNB010107169.1:0-23225 GCA_026074375.1 Tanacetum coccineum | reverse complement strand
GGGCGTGGGGCAAACAGGCACGGGTCAAACGGTCTCGGGTCAAACGGGCAAATAGTCCAAATTTTTTCTACGTTTTAGAACGTTTTCACATTTTTTCTACGTTTTCTACGTTCTTGTACGTTTTAAGCGTTTTCGTACGTTTTTGCACGTTTATCTATGTTTTCGCTCCCTTTCGCACGTTTTCGCTCATTTTCGTACGGTTTTTTTAACGTTTTGTTGACCGTTTTCGTGCGTTTTTTTATCTATTTCGACCGTTTTCTACCGATTTCGATCGTATTCGACCGATTTTGACCGTTTTCGATCGCTTTTGACTGATTTCGTTCGTTTTTTACCGATTTCGACCGTTTTCGTCTGATTTCGACCAATTTCAACTGATTTCGACCGCTTTCAACCGATTTCGACCGTTTTAGCCGATTTCAACCAATTTTGATCGTTTTCAACCGATTTTGACCGTTTTTGATCGTTTTCAACCGTTTTCAGCTGATTTTGACCGGTTTCGTCCATTTTTTACTGTTTTTGACCGATTTCGACCAAGTTCGATCAATTTCCACCGTTTTCGACCGATTTCTACTATTTTCGACCGATTTTATTCGTTTTTGTCCGATTTCGACCTTTTTCGGCCGATTTTGTCCGATTTCGACTGATTTTCATCGATTTCGACCGATTTTGATAGTTTTCTTCTGTTTTCGACCGATTTCCACTGTTTTTGATCGATTTTGACTGTTTTCGATCGATTTTGATTGTTTTCGTCCGATTTCGACCGATTTTCATCGATTTTAACCGTTTTTGACCGATTTCTACCAGTTTTGACCGATTTTGATCGTTTATAAACGTTATGAAATGTTTTTGTACGCTTTTGTCTATTTTTGTATGATTTTTATATGCTTTGGACCGATTTTGATCCTTCTCCGTTTTCCTCCGGTTTTCTTTAATCGGTGGCAAACAGTCGAAATCGATTGAAAAATGTCAAAATCGATCGAAAACGATCAAAATTGATTGAAAACGGTCAAAATCGATCGAAAACGATAGAAATTGATGGAAACGGTCAAAATCGGTCGAAAACGGTGGAAATCGGTCAAAAACAGACGAAAACGGTCGAAAATCATTCGAAAACGGTTGAAATCGGTTGAAAACGGTCTAAATTGGTCGAAACCAAAGGAAAATGGTCGAAATCGGCCAAAAACGAATGAAATCGGTCAAAAACGATCGAAAACAGTCGTAATCGGTCGAAAACGGTCAAAATCGGTCAAAAATGGTCAAAATCGCTCGGAAATGGTCGAAATCGGTCAAAGACGGTGGAAATCAGTCGAAATCGATCGAAAAAGACGAAAACGGTCGAAATCGGTAAAAAACAGTCAAAATCGGTGAAAATCGATCAAAAACGGTGGAAAACGGTGAAAATCGGATGAAAAAGATTAAAATCGGTCGAAAACAGTCAAAATCGGTCAAAAACGGTGGAAATCGGTCAAAATCACACGAAAACGATCAAAATCGGTCGAAAACAGTCGAAATCGGTCGAAAACGATGGAAATCGGTCGAAATCAGTCAAAACGGACCAAAACGGTCGAAATCGATCGAAAACAGTCAAAATCGATCGAAAACGGTCGTAATCGGTCAAAAACAGACAAAACGGTCGAAATCGATGAAAATCGGTCGAAAACGGTCAAAATCGGTCAAAATCACTCGAAAACGGCGAAATCGTTAGAAATCGGTGAAATCGGTCGAAAACGATCGAAAACGGTCGAAATCGTATAAAAACGTTAAAACAGATGAAGATTGCTATACCCAACAAGACTCATCTATAAAAAAGTACCCGACCATTATGCCCATGTTTATTTTGTTCAATCATATTTAATAGTCCATCAAGCCCACTGGCAATAAAAGAGAGAGTCCATTTAGCCCATCATACTTAAAAAATGAGTCCAATTAACCTAAATGTTGACTCATGGGTATTATTTGCCACCTCTAAACAATTAATCATTACAATCATATGACTCGAAACTGACATGAATTAATCTAAACAATTTATTTAACATGTTTGAATTTGGCTCAAAAGCCGGATAGATTCTCGTACACTTATTGTTTGCAAAATACCTTTGATTGAAATTAAGATGAGGTTAAAGACAATACAAAGCATGATTATAAGATAGTTTAAACATAATAAAACAAACTATAAAGAATTAAGACATACATGACACTCCTAATTGCAGGAAAAGTAAATTTGGTTGCTTCCCAAGAAGCGTTTTTCTTTATTAACGAGTCTTGTAGCTAGACTCGAAGTCACACGTTAAGTGTCGTAGAAGTGGTCCAAGTCGATGATTTCTCTTGGACTTTCTCTTTCGGGGAGCTTCCTAGTAATGGGGATTGATTGTAGGGTTTTGGTAAATTCCTCTCTATCGGGGTCAATTAGTCTAATCTTAGCATGCCATGCTCCATCTCTGTTTTTTGGATGGTTTGTCCCAGTTAATTGGGTTTTTAATTAGGTCCTCTGATTCCTACATGTTACACTTAAGGTTAATAGGTATGGCTCCTAGGAATTCTACCATTCTTCTAAACACTAAGGTATCCTTAAAAGGATTAAGTTCGGCATCTCTAGAAATTTCCCATTCTCCGGGAAAAGGCAGTCTAAGAAGTCTTTCCTAACATAGTAAGGGGGATTTGCGCTTATTCCATCCGAGCTAGGTCGGGGTTTATACGATTCCATTTTTCCAAGTGTGGTCCAATAAGGTGCTTCCTCCTCACCTAAGTCTACTCCTTTTACACTGAATATCGACCTAGTGATTCCTTCTCCTACAGCTATTTTGGCCATCCTATAGTCTATAACTGCGTTGGCGGTAGCTAGGAATCCTCTTCCTACAAGCAAAAGGGTCTCGGGGTCCTTTTTTATATCGAGCACGTAGAAATCATTTAATAGTTTTAGTTTTCATATGTGGACTTCTACGTCTTTAACAATCCCAACGGGGTAGGATTTGGTTCCATCAGCCAATCCAAAGATATGGTCAGTCTTTTCTAATAATCCGATATTAAGCTTTTTGAAGAGGTAAAGTGGGATTATGTTTACGCATGATCCTTGATCAGCCAGGGTGTCGAAAGGTTTTGAGTCCCCTAATTTACAAGGTAGAGTGAATAGCCCAAGGTCTCCCATCTTTACAGGTGTTTCTCCTTGAACAAATGCTGATCCGTTTTTTCCTAGTTCTAAGCTTTTTACGTATTTATCTAATATAGCGTTATAGATTAAAGCATGGGCTAAGACTTTGAGAACCGGTAGGTTGAGATGCAAACCCTTAAATTTATTTTTAAGAGTTGGTTCGAGTTCTTCCGGTTGCTATGGTTTGATTTCAACCACGGGTTGCTGCAGGCTTGTTTGGGAAATGATTGCCTCATTGAAATGTTCCTTGATAGCATTGATTGAGGTGGACGGGTGAGATGAGCATTGTGGGTATATTGTTGGGTAAGAACGAGCAGACAAAACTAGATGAGTCCCTAGTTTTAGGTTCTTAACCATATCGCTAGGTAATGTGCCTGCTATTTAATCGGTGATGGCCTTCAACACAATGTCAATTTTGTTGGTCATCTCACCTTGTTGTCGTTTGAAATCGGCTTCAAACTTGGACAATCTAGCTTCTTGAGATGCCATGAACTCGGAAACTAATCCTTCTATATTTGATTGATTGTTAAAATTTTGAGGACGTTTGTTGAAGGAACGGTTCGGGATCGAACCGTTGGGTTGGAACCAGTTAGGTGGGTTTGAGAAATTGTTTTGGGAATTTTGGGGTTGTCTCCACCTAAGGTTTGGTGACTTCTCCATGACGGATTATAGGTGTCACTAAGATTGTTTTGCTCGGGCTTAAAGGTATACCACTTACCTCCCGCTTCATCGGTACGCGATGATGCGTATTCAACAGAAGCTTGCTTGGGCTTTTTCATGCAATATTAAGTGTCATGGGGACCACTACAGATTTCATATGAGGTAGTATTTTTTTACTTGGGTAGGCTATTTTGGAGCAAGATGAGCTTCCATCAAGCATTAGACTTGATTTTCGAGCTCGATTAGACGGCGGTCGGATATACTCGAGACATCTTGAGGCAAAGCGGTTGCCTTGATCGGCTTAGCGAAATCCCTTGGGTTGTTCCAACTTTCGTTGTCATAGAGGGCGAGGTCCTCTAATAATGCCCAGGATTCTTCAGCATTGAGGTTACGAAGCTTACCACCGGCTGATTGGTCAATGGTTCGTCTTGTGATGGGATTGACATGGTCATAAAAAATTTAGACTTGGAGCCAAAGGTCTATGCCATGATGAGGGACTTTTTTGAGTAAGTCCTTAAAACGAGTCCATGCTTCGGATAGGGGTTCTTCATGATGTTGTTGGAACATCAGGATATCATTGCGGAGTTTTACGGTCCTTCTCGGTGGAAAGAATTGAGCAAGTAATCGGGTAGTAAGATTCTCCCATATGGAGATGGATCCTGCTGGAAGACGTTCAAGCCAATTGCTAGCTTGATCGCGAAGGGAAAATTGAAATAAACGCAGGCGCGTTCTTTCATTATTTTCACCATCAAGGTCAAGTGAGTCCACAAGTTTGAGGAAATCCTATAAACCCCGACAAAGCTCGGATGGAATGAGCATCCTATTTTCACCATCAATGTCAAGTGAGGTCAAGTCTGTGGAATGAGCATCCGTTTTGCACCAACCGAATGGCGTCGGATCAAAGAGGTACCACGTTGTTCCCTACGGGGAGCTCGATGGTATTCTTATAGCCCTCGTGGCTTGGTTTGGAGTAGTCTCCTAGAGAACGGATAGGATTCTCGTCTCCCATGGTGGTTGAAGAGAATGGGTTACGAAACTGATAACACGAAGAAAGGATAGACTACGAGAAAGCTAATATGTGAAATTTAAATTTCACTTGGAAAGGATTAAGTCGAGTTAGAACTGTAAGCTAAACTATGATCAGTTACCTTAATTATTCCCTGGCAGGCGGGCAAAAACTTTGTTGTACAGTCGTCGTGAGGACTTTCTACACGGAAGGTTTTACAACTTCCCCAGCAGAGCACACTTATCGTTTGTAGTGTAGGTATAGGCTAGATCGGGGGGATTGTGATGTTTCACTCGAGGAAATAGGTTGGGAGGCTTGATCACGGTCTTGAACAGGAATTATAGGGGTTTAAGTGAAGATATTTTTTGTATTTTTTCATTATTTTGTGTAGAAAAGCAAGTAATATTATTGGAGAGGTGGTTGGTTGTTAGCTATTAACGTAATATAAATTATACGCTACTGGTGATAACAATAAGTTAAAAGACTGTGTTTATTTAATCATGTATTACTCCCTAGATTGCTTCTCTTAGTGTTGTTGCTTTGTCACCCTTGGGATAATCTGTGTAATTATTTCCTAAGTTATGAGAATTACTTCGAACCTGCTGTCTACTTAGTATTCCGATAGAGCACCCTCGCAGAAGTAAGGAGTCAGAAGACGATTACAAGGGCCCTAGGGTTACACTAAGTGCATGTGAAATATATTTAAAGTGGATCGCAACCATATTAGGGGGAAGGTAGTTATGAAGTATTGTTACCCGGTGTTATCCTTTTATATAATTCATGGTTTCGTTCCTTGACATATCAACGGCGATGCAGAGCAAAAAACGATGGTTTTCTAGAGACGAAATTGCAATCCATCACATAGAGCGCAATCTCCACTAAGATCTACTTTCTAGGTTTCATACAATCATAAATAAACACAATAGGAGGCTTAGCCTAGCATGTTAATAAAGCAAGAACATAGATGAATCAAAAAACACATAGACATATTGAATGATTAAATAAACCTTACTTGATTAAAAAAAAGAGTTAGAGGAAGTACAATAGGGTTTTTAGGCATTAATTCGTCCCTTAATAGTGCTTAGTGTGAACAGGGTTCGTTACCCTGTCTTTTTTATTCCTAAAGTTACACACTCAAAACCTAAATTCGGGGTTTGTATCTATAGGAAATCACGAGTTGTGATGGCGTCGCGTTTTTAGTCGTGACGCCGTATGTATAGAGAGGTGGATTCTAGATATGGGGGTGGTTCCTGAATTATGACGCCCATCGTGAGATCCAGTGACGTCGTCTTGGTCTTCGTTGTGACGGCGTCACGTTATATTGGTAACGCCGTCTCCGGCTGTTGAGAACATTATCTTGAGTGATGTTGGTGTAGGTCCGTAGTCTTGTCTGTTACTTCTCTAAATGAGTCCAAGTCACGTATAATTATTCCAAACGCCTTCCAAATTAGAAATACCTAAAAAGGAATGATTAAGTACCTATTTTGGGCATAAATTCACGATTTAGGGGGTTAAACGACCCCGAAAAAGTGTATAAAATGACACCTCATCACAAATACAAGTTGGTCTCAACAAAACTATCAGATACACCCGAACAGATAATGGCACATAATTTGTTAATCAAGTTCTGACTAAATTCTATAAAAGTGTCGGCATCTTTCACCAAAAATCTGTTCTGAGAACTCCTCAGCAGAACGGCGTTGTCAAAAGACGGAATCGTACTCTTGTGGAAGTTGCTCGGACAATGCTGATATTTTCAAAAGCTCTGATGTTTCTATGGGCAGAAGCTGTTGCCACTGCTTGCTACACCTAAAACAGATCCCTAATTCATACTCGTCATAACAAAACCTCATATGAGCTTGTGCATGATAAGAAACCTGATCTTAAATTTCTCTGAGTTTTTAATGCTCTTTGTTACCCTACAAATGACAGTGAAGATCTTGGAAAATTGAAAGAGACAACAGATATTGGGATTTTTGTTGGTTATGCTCCCAATAGGAAGGGTTATAAAATCTACAACAAAAGAACACGACGAATAATGGAAACAATTCATGTGCAATTCGATGAGCTTACTGAGCAAATGGCTCCTATACACATCAGTACAAGAACCGAGCCTATTTTGTTGACGTCTGGACAAATTAGTTCAGGGCTCGTACCAAACTTGGTCCCTGCAGCTCCTTATGTACCACCAACTAATAAAGATTTGGAGATTTTATTCCAACTGATGTTCGATGAATACTTAGAACCCTCTAGTGTTGAAAGACCAGTACCTCTTGCAGTTCAAGTTCCAGTTGTTTCAGCTGGTACACCTTCTTCTATAATAATTGATCAAGATGCACCGTCAACAAGTCATTCACCGTCATCCTTAGAAGTACAACCTCCTATCTCACATCAAGGTGTTGTAGCTGGACCCATAATCGAAGACAATCCTTTTGCTCATGCTGAAGATAATCCCTTTGTAAACGTGTTTGATTTAAAACCTAGTTTTGAAGAGTCATCATCAGGGGATGTTAGTTCAACTAAATCCAATCAAGTTATTCAACCACATACTCATCTCAGAAAATGGTCCAAGGATCAACCAATGGATAATATAATTGGTAATCCTTCTCATCTGGTATCCACCAGAAAACAGTTAGCTACCAATGCCTTGTGGTGTCTTTATAATTTTGTACTTTTAAAAGTCGGACCCAAGAATGTCAAGACTGCCATGGATGAAGCTTTCTGGTTTGAAGCTATGCAAGAAGAAATTTATGAATTTGATCGGCTTCAAGTATAGGAATTAGTTCCAAAACCAGACTGTGTAATGATAATCACTCTCAAGTGGATTTACAAAGTCAAGCTTGATGAGTATGGTGATGTTCTGAAGAACAAGGCGCGGTTAGTAGTGAAGGGATATCGTAAAGAGGAGGGTATCGATCTTGAGGAATCATTTGCACCGGTTGCACGGATAGAGGCTATCATAATCTTCATTGCAAATGCCACCAGCAAAAACATGATCATCTACTAGATAGATGTCAAGACTGCATTCCTGAATGATGATATGAAAGAAGAAGTCTACGTCAGTCAACCCGAGGGCTTTGTTGATCCAGATCACCCTACACACGTCTATCATCTGAAGAATGCTCTTTATAGTCTAAAGCAGGCTCAACGGGTGTGGTATAACACCTTATTAAGGTTTCTTCTGGATAACAAGTTCTCCAAGGATGTAGTGGATCCTACGTTATATACCCGAAAAACAGGCAAACATTTTCTTCTTGTTTAAATTTACGTTGATAATATTATATTTGCCTCGACTGATCCTAAAGCTTGTGACATATTTTCAAAAGAGACGAGTTCAAAATTTTAGATGTCAATGATAGGGAAAATATTGTTTTTCTTAGGATTACAAGTTTCTCAAAGTCCTGGAGGCATCTTTATTAATAAATCAAAATATGCTCTTGAAATTTTAACAAAATATGAATGGATACGTCTGACCCTGTAGATACACCAATGGTGGATAGATCAAAACTGGATGAGGACCCCTTAGGGATTTTGGTTGACCAGACTTGGTTTCAAGGTATGGTCAGCTCATTAATATACCTCACTGCCAGTAGGCCAGACCTTGTATTCCCTGTGTGCATGTGTGCTAGGTATCAGGCTAAGCCTACCAAAAAGCACCTTGAGGCAATTAAGCGGTCTTTTGGTACCTTCGTGGCACCATTAACTGGGGTCTTTGGTATTCAAAGGACACCGCTATGGCACTACGGCCTATGCAGACGCTGACCATGCAGGTTGTTAAGATACAAGGAGAAGTACGTCGGGAAGTGCTCAGTTTCTTGAAGACAAATTAGTGAGCTGGTCATAAAAAAAGAAGAAAAGCACTGCTATCTCAACCACAGAGGCTGAATACATTGCCATGTCTGGATGCTGTGCTCAGATACTTTGGATGAGATCACTGCTAATGGACTATGGCTTTGCATTCAATAATATACCTCTGTATTGTGATAACAAAAGTGCTATCGCTCTCTGCTACAACAATGTCCAGCACTCCTGGTCAAAGCACATTGACATACGTCACCATTTCATAAGAGAGCAAGTAGAGAACGACGTGGTTGAACTTTACTTTGTGACGTCGGATTATCAACTTGTGGACATGTTCACAAAAGCATTACCAAGAGAGCGGTTCGAATTTCTTCTCCCGCGACTTGGAATGAAGAGTATGACTCCGAAAACTCTTAAACGTCTTCAAGATGGAGAGGATGAGTAATGGAAAGTCTTCATGTATCCTATGTACATATTTAAAACCAAAAAGAAAAATACAAAAATATAAAACCTCCAAAAACTATAAAAATCATAAAATAGAAAATACCAAAAATATATTTTTAAGACATGTCTTCTGAAAATCGATAATATTTACGTACCTAGAAATTTCATTCAATAATGACTGTTGCGGTTGTCGTAAGGGACTTCTACAAGAAGTTTTACAACTCCCTAGGCAGTGTACCTAATCGTTGTAGTGTAGTATAGGCAAGACTCAGGGGTTGTTTTATCATTATCATATTCTTTTTAGGGGAATAGGGTTGGGAAGGCTTGATCACCAGTCTAGACAAAAATTATCATGGGTTGAGAGCAGATTATTTTTGGTATTTTTTTATATATTATGAAAGCATAAATCATATGTTTGAAGGAGGTATTGGTATTGGTTTTTAGCTATTAAACTAAATAATAATCTAAGCTACTGGTGATAACAATATAAAAAATAAATAATTGTGTTCATTTAATCATGTATTACTTCCTTAATTATTGCTTCACATAGTGTTGTTTGTTTATGCTAAATTTTGTCACACTAATGGATGACATGTAATTATTTTTTCTATTGGGTAAGTAGGAGGAGGGGGAGAACCTAAGAGTCATGAGATGAATTACTTGAATCCTCCGCTCTATATTAATATCCGTTAAGCAACGCATACAAGTAAGAGTAAGTATGAAGAACTAATACAAGGAGGCCCCTACCCCTAAGAGTAATTAAATGCATTGAAATATCTTAAGAGTGGATCAACCATATAAGGGCCAGGTGTATGAAGACTGTTACCGCTATGGTTCCACCTTCTACCCAATCTAATGTTTTCCTAGACCATAATCAACAATACAGAAAAAAAAAAAGCTGGTTTTCTAAGTCCTAACATGCATATTCATTCACAAGAAGCAACATAACCAACTAAGATCTACATCCAAGGTTTCATATCAACAATCAAAAAATAATAAACAACAATAGAGGGTTTAAGCCAAGCATGTTAAAGAATAAAAGCAAGAACAGATAAAGAATCACACACAACAAGACATATTGAATGAATTAATGCATAGTCGTTTTAACTTGGTTAAAGCATGAATTGAAGGAATACATAGAATAAGGGTTTTATAAAGGCCCTAAAAGTGTCGTCCCTAACAGCTGCTAAACGAACTAGGGTTCATCCCTTTCTTTTACTCTAAAGTTACACACTTAAAACCCTAAAAACAGATTTGTATATATAGGAAAATCACTGCGACGGCGTCACGTTTTAATCGTGACGTCGTCGTGAAAGAGAATATTCTAGATAATGGGCTAGGTCGTGCATTCTAACGCCGTCTTGAGATCTTGTGATGCCATCTTGGTATGAAATGTGACTGCGTCACGTGTAATCTGTGACGCCGTCTCCAGCCTCTCTAAGTAGAAATTCTTGAGAGATGTTGGTGTAGGTCCGTAGTCTTGTTTGTTTCTTCTCCAAATGAGCCCAACTCACGTGTATTTCCTCCAAATGCCTTCCAAATGCTGAATACCTGAAAAGGAACGATTAAGTACCTATTTTGGGCATAAATGCACAATTTAGGAGGTTAAACGACCTCGAAAAAGTGTATAAAATAACGCCTCATCAAATACCCCTACACTTGGGATTTGCTTGTCCTCAAGCAAATAGGCTTTTCTACTTAGACAATAACAATATGAGGGTCAGTTTTACCTACTCTTTAAAAGTATTTTACAACGCAACCTTCTAGACCTCGTAATTAAAAGCACAGAAAGTATATACTAGCATCTCACATAAGTGTCTAGGATTCTCTCTTTCACTCGGGTATATAATAAATTATAACATAAGGGGCAAACGGAAAATCAACACTCATTACCTATCATAGCTTATAAATTACCATAGGCTTGGTAGAGGATCAAACCTCCACCGCTAGGCGCAAGCATTATTCATTACTATCTAAGAGGTCTTTTAAAGGGTTGTGGGGTGTAGGTGTAAGATAACATATAATGGAAATGGAAACGGATGGGATACATTTGGGCGGCTTTGGGTGAATTTGGAGTGGAAGGGTTAGCTATTTATTTATACGAATACACGTTGGTTTAGTTGCTAAGCCAAGTCTCTGGCGAAGATATACAAACTCTACACAACTCTACATCAATCTCTTTTTTTAAATAACATAATACATCATAACATTGGGTTTATAACACGTACCCCTACACTTGAGCTTTTACATGCTCGGTATTTACAATCTAACTAATGACCTGATTTGAGGTGGATCAAAATAACATGGAGATCATCTAACAAATATATGGGGGTATTGACTTAACTTTTCTTCCCCATTCTTCCGCGAAATAAATACTACCATAAATCACAATCGTCCCAAAACTATATTTACAAGGATAAGGACTTTGGAACCGTGTACTCAAATAATTAACTTGGGTTAAAACAATAATGTACTAAAAATGAGTATAAGGTAGGCTAAGGCTATTTGGGTGTAACGATTGGTTTAAGGGTGACAATGTTCTTCATTAATAATCTGGAATCCACCAGAAAATTACGAGAACCGTGAAAAAGGATAGGCTCGGAGGGTTGTACTAAGGGTATCCTGCACTAAAAATGAGTGCATGGCAAGGGTGTGGGATAGTTATATGATCGGTGTGATCATCATAACAATTACAGGTTTAAAACATGGGTTAATCCTAATGCCTCTTATCAAGCAAATCCTAATACTTACTATGCGATCTCGAGATGCATCACATAAACAAGTTCTAGAATTTAATATACTACCGGTACACTCATATAATTTAATACCAATCTCAATGCTCCAGAAAAGGCGACGAAGACCACACGTATACATCCATAATGACGAAATAGACATATGTGACTGCTCACTCCTTAACTCGAGAAGGCTAAAGGTATAAACTATCTTGGGTATCAATAATAGATACCCGAATTCCTAAAGATCTAAAGGCGAACCTCACATTTTTGGGGTGGAATTCTGAGGGTTTTTGTGCTAGTCATATAAATTCCTATCCATGAGACGCTATTAATACTCGGTTTTCGTCAGTATGTGTCATAAAAAAATTTAAATTTGGGTAAAAATCACCTTTTTATGCTATGTTTCGATATATTACTCATCATTTTAAAGACAAAGCAAATGGCAAATGAAAGAATAGTTTCTAAGGCTTATTTTGCCCCCTACACTTAAGTTGAACATTGTCCCCAATGTTCTATAAAGGTACCTGTAAAAACAAAATTTTCCCCCTACACTTACGTAATCCTGGGCGTGGTGACGGCGTCTAAATCGTGTAAATTGTAACGCCGTCTCCACGTTATGTGAAAACGAAAATTTTGTTTTTGATGAAAAATTTCCTGCACTTGATTCCATAAGTTATTCCTATATAAATAGCTGCATAAAACCTGAGATTTGACAATTTACTCATATGACTCAAAACGGACGTGAATTAATCTAAACAAATTATTTGACATGCTTGAACTTGGTTCTAAAAACCGGATAAATTCCCCTACGCTTATTATTTGCAAAATACCTTTGATTGAAATTAATACGACAAAGCATAATTACAAGATAGAGTTTGAACATGATAGAATAAAATAAAAAAGAATAAAACACATGACACTCCTAATTGCGGTTGCCTCCCAAGAAGCGCTTTTCTTTATTTTACGAGTCTTGTAGCTAGACTCGAAGTCACACGTTCTTACGTGACTTCTCGTTGGTCTTTAAGAGTTACATCATCATCTCTGTTGGTGTCCAATAAGTTCATTTGATACGGTTTCACCCGTTGTTTATTTATGATAAATTCGCTTCCTTCTTCATCGTACAACTCAATCGCTCCATTTTTCATGTCTTTACTTACCGAAAATGGTCCATACCATCTTGACTTTAGTTTCTCGGGGAATAATCTTAAACATGAATTGAAGAGAAGTACCCTATTGCCTTTTTCATAGTTAATTGGTAATTTTATTTGTTTATCATGCTACCTTTTTGTTCTTTCCTTATAGGAGATGGATGATTCGTAGGCGTCCAGCCTCATTTCGTCCAACTCATTAATCTGTAAGAACCAGTTTTCCCTAGCTTTCGTAAGGTCCATGTTGCAGTTTTTTATGGCCCAATAGGCTTTATGTTCCAATTCGACCAGAAGATGGCATGCCTTGTCGTAGATTATCCTAAACGAGGTCGTCCCTAAAGGGGTTTTAAATGCTGTCCGGAATGCCCATAATGCATCATCTAATTTGTATGACCAGTCTTTCCTGTTGTTGTTTTATCCCTTGATGAAATGTTTCCTGCTTGCTGACATGCATCGCAGACCTAGACCAACTTACGTGCATCGCGAAAGATATGTGGCCAGTAAAACCCGGCCTCGAAGACTTTTCTTGTGGTGGTGGTGATGCCATGATGTCCTCTGGATGGTCCGCTGTGACATTGTCGAAGAATTTGTGTTGCCTCATCTCCGGCCACACATCTTCGTATGATTTGCTCAACACATTGTTTAAATAGGAAGGGCTTATCCCAAAAGTAATGCCTCAAATCGCTGAAGAATTTTTGTTTCTCTTGACGGGTGGATCGGAAGGGCAGTACTCGGCTAGCTAAATAGTTAGCATAGTCGGCATACTACTGTTTGTTATTCTGGTCGGAGATTGCCATCAATTGCTCTTCAGGAAATAAGTCCCTTATCTCAGCCCCGGTTAGCTTCCCAAGGTCGAGGTTTTCGAGTAGGGAGAGATGATCAGCTGCTAGATTTTCAGGATCTTTCTTATCACGAATCTCGATATCGAATTCTTGGAGCAGCAAGGTCCATCAAATTAGGCATGGTTTTGTATCTTGTTTTGTGAATAGATATCGCAAGGCAGAATGATCTATAAAAATTATGGTCTTGGATAAGACCAAGTATTGACGGAATTTGTCGAATGCAAAGACAACAGCCAGAAGCTCTTTTTCGGTAGTTGTGTGGTTTTCTTGTGCTTCGTTCATTGTTTTGCTGGCATGGTGTATGGGCTTGAAATGTTTGTCGATCCTTTGTCCTAGTACTACCCCGACATCATAATCACTTGCATCGCACATGATTTCAAATGGTAATGACCAATCTGGCTTGATCATGCAGTTCATGTTTTAATGAATGCTTGGATGCATTCTTCGGAGAAGTTGAATGGTGCATCTTTAACTAGGATCTGGGTCTTTGGGCGTGCGATTTGTGAGAAATCTTTTATGAATCTTCTATAGAAACCAGCATGTCCTAGAAAGCTTTGAATGGCTTTCACATTCGTTGGATATGGTAGTTTGGAAATTGCCTCGGTTTTTTGCTTTATCGACCTCAATCCCGGAACCTGAGACCTTATGGCCAAGGACGATTCCTTCCTTTACCATGAAGTGGCATTTTTCCCAGTTCAATACAAGGTTGGTTTTCTCACACCTTTTTAGCATTTTCTCAAGGTTTTTGAGGCAGTGGTCGAAAGAACTACCAAAGACTAAGAAATCATCCATGAATACCTCCATGCTATCCTCGATAAGCTCAATATAGCTTCCATGCAACGTTGAAAAGTGGCCGGGGCATTGCATAATCCGAAGGGCATTCATTTGTATGCGAAGGTCTCGTAAGGGGTTCTTAACTATTTTTTGGTGTAATATATTTTACCGGGGAATTTCCCTTTACCCAAAAAAAAGGTCCCGTAAGGGCAGGTGAACGTGGCTTCTCTTGATCTTCAGGGGCGATAGGGATTTGAAAGTATCCAGAAAACCCATCTAGGAAGCAGTAGTATTCATGCCCAGCCAGTCGTTCAAGCATCTGATCGATGAACAGAAGTGGAAAGTGATCTTTCCTGGTTGCGTTATTCAACTTACGATAGTCAATACATACGCGCCATCCGGTGACTGCCCATTGCGGGATGAGCTCATCCTTTTTATTCTCTACTACGGTCATTCCTCCCTTCTTTAGGACAACCTGGACAGAGCTTACCCAAGGACTGTCAGAGATGGGATAGATTAATCCTGCGTCAAGGAGTTTTATGACTTCCTTTTTACTACCTCTTTGATGTTGGGGTTAACTCATCTTTGAGATTGGACACTTGGTTTGAACTCGTCTTCCATGAGGATTTTGTGAGTATAGAAGGATGAGTCTATCCCTTTAATATCTGCAATACTCTAAGCGATCGCCCCTTTATGATTCCGAAGAACCTCGAGGAGTCTGGTTTTTTCGACGGTGGACAATGCAGATGTGATGACCACTGGGAGTTGGTTGTTTTCTTGGAGGAAAGCATACTCAAGGTGTTCGGGTAATTACTTCAATTTGAGTTTGGGTGGTTCCATGCTTGATGGTTTTAGTAAATTTTCTGAGGCTTTCCATTCGAGTGGTTCCAACGGCTCTGTCCTCGGGTAGAAGGAGACTGCAAGCACCTCGTTAGGATTGTCCCCTTCTTCTTCTTCAGTCTATTCTCCATCATGGTTTACTGTGTCGACCCATTATTCCTGGACCAGCTTAGCGATGTGATCAGAACAATATAGGTAATCATCATGGAAGTATTTGGATTTTATGGATTTCCCAATGTTAAAGGTGACGGTTTCACTTCCGACTCTTAAACTCAATTTTCCTTCGTGAACGTCAATTACAGCTCTTGTCATGGCGATGAAGGGCCTCCCCAAAATGATTGGGACTAGCTCGTCTTCATCCATTTCCAAAACTACAAAGTCAAATGGGAAGATGAACTTGCTTATTTTCACCAATAGATTCTTGCAGACCCCAATGGGGTATTTGATAGATCGATCGGCTAATTGAATACTCATTTTGGTAGGTTTAAGTTTAGAAATCCCTAATCTTCAAAAGAGAGAATGTGGCATGAGATTTATGCTTGCTTCTAAATCAGCAATGGCGTTCTTGACTGCTAAAGGTCCGATAAGACATGGCAGTGTGAAGCTTCATGGATCCTCTTCTTTTTGGGGTAGACTCCTTTGAATAATAGTGGAACACTCCTCACTAAGTTTGACTGAGGAGGCCGCTTTCTTAAGTTTCTCCTTATTTGAAAGTAAATCTTTCAAAACCTTGGCTCCCTTTGGCATGTGAATCATAGATTCAAGGAATGGTAGATTGATATGAATTTGCTTAAAGATTGAGAGAAGCCGCTTATCCTCGTCATCCTTTTTCTGCTTCTTTAATTTGGACAGAAAAGATAGATTGGATGACTTGGAAGGTTGGTAAAGGATGGATGGCTGAGGGGCGGGTTCTTGTATAATGTTTGGTTCTGCGCCCTCAAGGCCTTCTTTTTCGATTTCCCCCTCGGTGAAGTTGTCAGTCGCTGGTCGTGGCGAGGCTGAAAAAGGTGGGTCTTGTATGCTAATTCCTGATTTAGTTGTTATGGCTAAAGTTGGTGCTTTAGGTTTAGGAGTTTCGCTTTTGTTGATTGTTGAAAGTATTTAGGAGTATTGTTCACGTAATTTCTTACGGTGTTGGACAAGCATATCTCTTATCCCTTTTGCGTGAGACTTCTTTTCGAGCATGAAGTTGGCGAGCTCATCCTCAAACTTACTTCTAATAATCTACTCGGGGCCATCCTCTCCTTTTTCTTTACGTTTGTTGTTCCCCCATGGTAGGGTATCATCGTTCTGATAGAACCTCATAAGGGAAGGGTCATCGTAGATGTCTCCCTCGGATAAGCATACCTGCTCGGCCCGGTTGGTTTGCTTGCATTCATCTGCCTCGTGAGATCCTCCGCAGTAGTCGCAGATTAGGTATGGGTTTTTCAACCCAACCTCTTGAGTAGGTGTTTCGAGGTAGGCAATTTGATTACAAACCCTTTTTAGGCGCCCCCTCAATGTAGGTTGCATTGCTTCCGAAATGGAAGAAATGTTCATGGGTGGTGACATGTCATCCCACGGATCATCTTGGTATTATACATATTCTTCAATTCGATTCCACCCTTCTTCTTTGCTGAGAGAGTCGAAGCAGAATTGGGCGAATTGGTCAAGTTTCCTACGGTCGTCCTGGGATATGTTATCGTGAAAGATTTTTACCAGAAGTCATTTCTGTATTCCATTTGTTGGTGGAACCTTGTTTGATTAGTTTAGTTCCTCCAAAATGGATCAGGTACTTTTGTATTGGGTTTCGTCTGTCCCCCTTGTTTGAATTGGAGGATTAAATCTCTAAGGGTTAAGGTACGTCCTACCGGAAAGAAATGGTCAAGGAATCGTGACACGAGCTGATCCCACGTCGTGATTTGAGTGGGGGTATTCTGTCAAGCCATTCTGTCGCTTTTCCTTTGAGGGAGAAGTGGAGGAATCTCAACCTAGATGTATTCCTTGTGGGGGCCTCACCCCCTCCCGTCAGCTTGTATCTGTTATCGACGATGCTCAAGTTGAGCCTAATATGACGGAAGGGTGGTCCTCGTTTCTCAATCATTGGAATGTGCAGTTGTTTTTATTAACCAGATGTTCGCGTGTGTAGACGATTATTCCCGGTTTTGTAGGTTGGAAAGGTTATTGGATTTAGGAAACTGGAGGAATTAGGATGAGAATGTTCGTGTAAGGTCTTTGGAGGCGTTGGCGGTTTGGCTCCAGTGTTGTAGGAGGAGGATGCTTCATCATCAAAGAGGTTTCTTCTGGCTATAGCAAGAGATTCGTTTTGATGTAAACGTAGGGCAGTTTTCCTACGCCTCTAGAATTCTCTTTCGGGTTCGTCGAGCGGTTTCGTTAACCTCTTAACGGTGCTACGGTCGAATGGTGACGGGACAGATTTACAAATGTAGATAACACCAGAAAAGTTAGACTACTCGAGAAAGTAATATGCACGGGAATTAAATTCTCATTTTAAAAAGGATTCAAGCGTAGTAGAAACTAAGCTAAACTATGATCAAAAACTAACTATTCCCCAGGCTTTTCGGCCGGCGCCAAAAACTTGTTGGGGGTTGTCGGTAAGGGACTGATACTAGAAGTTTTACATCTCCTAGGCTGTGTACTAATCGTTATTGTGTGTATAGGCAAGAACTCGGGGGTTGTTATCGTTATCTTAGGGGAATTAGGTTGGGAAGGCTTGATCCGGTTCTAACAAAGATTCTAGGGCTGAGAGCAGATTATTTTTGTCATTTTTATATTTTATTGAAACGCAGAGTAAAATCATAGTTTGAGAGGTTGGTTTGGTTTTAGCTAATTAACTAATAATAATCATAGCTTATGGTGTACAATATAATAAAAATTTGTGTTCATTTAATCATGTATTTACTCCCTAGATTGCTTTCTCCTTTCAGTGTTGGTTGCTTTGTCACACTTGTAGATGTTCTATGTAATTATTTCCTAAGTCATGAACCGAATTACTCGAATCCGACCATCTATTTAATATTCCGTTAAGGCAAACGCACAAGTAAGATAGTATTGAAGATATTACAAGGCCTCTACGAGTATATTAACGCATTTGAAATATTATTAAGATGTGGATATCAACCCATATAAGGGGCAATCCTGGTAGTATGGAAGACTGTTACCCTTATGGATCCTTTCTACAACAATATGTTTTCCTAGACATGATTCAACAGCGATAACAAACAAAAGCTGGTTTTCTGAGAGCTAACATGATATTTATCACAAAGAAGAAACACCACTATGATCTACATCCTAGGGGTTTTTTCATACAATCATAATAAAAACACTAATAGTGGGTTTAGCCAAGCATGTTAGGTTAAAGGCAAGAACAAAATAAGAATTCAACAACTAGATATATTGAATGATTAAGATAGTCTTACTTGATTAAAACATGAATTGAAGAGAGTACAATAGGGTTTTGAGGCCTTAAAATCGTCCCTAACAGTTGCTAAACGAACTATAGCGGTTTGGTCCCTTTCTTTTACTCTAAAGTTACACACTTAAAACCCTAAAAACAGATTTGTATATATATGAAAATCACTGCGACGGCGTCGCGTTTTAATTGTGACGTCGTCGTGAAAGAGAATATTCTAGATAATTGGTTGGGTCGGCATTCTGACGCCGTCTTGAGATCTTGTGATGTCGTCTTGGTATGAAATGTGACGGCGTCACGTGTAATCTGTGACGCCGTCTCTAGCCTCTAAGTAGAAATTCTTGAGAGATGTTGGTGTAGGTCCGTAGTCTTGTCTGATTCTTCTCCAAATGAGCCCAAGTCACGTGTATTTCCTCCTAATGCCTTCCAAATGCTAAATACCTGAAAAGGAACGATTAAGTACCTATTTTGGGTATAAATGCACGATTTAGGGGGTTAAACGACCCCGAAAAAGTGTATAAAATGACACCTCATTAATGACACGGGTCTTTAAATAAAGTTCAAGCAGAAGTTCAAACCTTTTAAAACATGTCTTAATGGCTTGCAGTTATTTCAGACTGCAACCCGCTTTTCAATCTGAGGAAAGTATGTCATCAAAAAGACAGTTGTTCCTGACAACGGGTAATCAATCTTTCTCAGGCATGGATTACTTTAAATCCGTGCATCAAGGAGTGATGTACGTTTTAGTGCGTTATTTCTTCTTTAAGAAGAGAAGTCTTCTTTTTCTAACCAAATAATTTTTTCTTAATTGATTCTTCAAAATTGTTTGTGTTAATCACGGTGAAAAAAGTGTTGTTGAAAATTAATCAGTTTGTGCTTTTACAATAATTTTTTCAACTCAAACAATGACTACAACTCTTTAAATAGAAAACGGGTCATTGTTTGAGGGGGAGAGTGATTTTCAAATTTATTTCATCAAACGGGTTTCTAAAACATCACACAATTAACGAAAAAGGTTTTTGCATTTGAAATAGGTTATAATTTGAGGCGGAGTTAACTAATTGTTAACTCAAAGGGCCAAAATTGTCAATATTTAGAAAGTTTAGGTTATGTGCAATTTGCTACTTATTTCCTAGCGTTATTAAACTATAAGGACTAAACATGCCAAAAACCTAACACGCATAACCTCTATAATAATTTAGACCGAAAGTTAAAAGGGATAGAAAGCCTAAGGACCAAAACTACCAAAATGAAACTAAGGGTATAAATGGCAGCGGTTTGCCCAACTGGTCAAACTTTATTTCACTGGTCAAACTTAAAAAAACACACACATACTCACATAAACTTTATTTCAATCGTCACCCTTTGATTCTTGATTTTAAGTGAGTTTCTTACTAAGGTAACCTCATAAACTCATTCCTTGTCAGTAGATGATGCTTAGGTTTCAAGGAATCATTTCAAAACACATTAAAACGAGTAGAATCTCTAGATATATACCTAGGGTTTTTTGAAAAATAAAATGTTGTTATGTAATGTAAATTGATTGTTGGGGTAGAAGCGTTTAAGGCTGTTAAACACTCGATCATGAGTTATTTCGTGTAGATCAAATACATTTGTCGGATTTGATTGATTTTTCAATTGTTCTTGATCGAAAACCTTTAGTGTGTTTGGTTATGTGTTTTTAGTACTGGAATTTGTCCTTAAGGGGTTAATGATGATGTTTTAATACTTGTTTGAGTTTCCCAATTAATAGAATGCATGATTTGTGGATTTTCGTATATAGGTTGACTTTCAATAGTCAACGGTGGTTTGTTGCTGTGAAATTTGATTGTGTATGTTTAGTAATAATGTAGAAGTCTGTATTGTGTTGCTAAATCAAACTTGCATGCCCTTTAAGGTTTTTTTAATGAATTTCGTGGCTTAAAATGGTAGTGAAATGCTCGTTGTTAATAAAATGTAAAGCTTAGGATGTTGTGTTTGATTGATAGATGTTGTTCATGATCTCAGAGGCCTTGTATTAATGCTTGTTATTGCCAAATTGATAAGAAATTGTGTTTGAATTAACTGTTCTATGCAGCGGTTTGCTTGTTAAATTCAAAGCATTGGTTTGCCCTTTGATATTCATGCTAGCGGTTTACCATGCTCACTCTAGATAGCGGTTTGCCTTTAGTAATTCATGCTAGCGGTTTTTAATGGTATCTCTAGGTAGCGGTTTGAGTATATATGAATATTTTAATAATACAGGGAAACCGCCGTATGCTTCTTAGCATGGCAGCGGTTTGGTCGAAATATGCTTTTATTATTAAAATAACCAAACCTCTTTTTAGAATTTTTCTAAAATGACAGCGGTTTGATTAAAATGAATAGAATATTCATAGCAGTTTGGTCAAAGCAGTTTGATTAAAATGAATAAAATATTCATAGCAGTTTGGTCAAAGCGGTTTGATTAAAAAGGTCAAAATAATATTTTATTCATGGCGGTTTGGTGTTTTGCCACACAACGGTTTTCTCAAACCACTATGTGGCGGTTTGGTAACCTGCTACACAGCGGTTTACCTAAACCACCACATGGCGGTTTGGTAAACTGCTAGGCAGCGATTTGGGCCAATCTCTTATGACTTGGCCCATTAAGCCCATTAACCACTTAAGGCCCATTTCAAAGGCCTAATTACATAACTAACTCCTATCCGGGCATAGTAAACTTGTAATTGAGCTTGACGGATACTTTCTGTACCTTAACCAAGGTTGACCACTGTTGACTATTGGAGTGACTAAAGCCAATATCCAATGAATCAATCTGAAATATCTCATCAAACCTGTATTAATCATAACCTAATCAAACATGGTATGGCAAATCATAAACAAGGCTAACATTCTCATCTGACATCAAATATCTGCTACTTTGTCTATCTTTGTTGATATTCTTAAGCAGATAAGATGGCTGAAGAGAATATTCCCGCTCCTGCTCCTACAAGATCAGACAAACAGATTCTTCCTTTCAATGCATGGCTACCTGTTGGAAAGGGCAATCTTCTCTTAGATCTACAAAGATTGCAAAAGAATCCCATCTTCCGCATTTTAGTAGACATTCTCCAGAACACTAATTTCTTCAAGGCATTCACTGCATCAGCAAATGTTCCAACTATCTACATTCAACAATTCTGGAATACCCTTGCATAGGATGCAAATACTGGGGAATATAGCTTCCAACTAGATGAACAGTGGTTCATACTTAATGCTGATCTTCTTCGTAAGGCTTTGGATATTAACCCTGTAGACTCAGCTCATCCATTTGTGTCACCACCAGCTGGTGACCAGGTTATGGACTTTGTGAATGATCTGGGCTATCTAGAATAAATTCACTTTGTTTCTAAGATGCATGTGAACAATCTATATCAGCCGTGGAGAGCTATTCTGTCTTTTATCAACCGATGTTTAACCGACAAGACTTCTGGCAATGACAAACCCTGTCACCCTGTATTTCAAATGTTGTGGGATATTGTCATAAGATCCAATGTTAACTATGCAGAACTTCTATGGGAAGAGTTTGTACAAGCTATTCAGATTTTCTTTGCTCATCGGGCCAACCTTAACATTCCTACCAAGAAGCCAATGCCTCACGTCATTCCCTACTGTCAGTTCACAAAGCTTATAATATTTTATTTATAAAGTGAACATAACATTCACAGAAGACCTGGGTCTTCGGTTCACGTTACGGGTGACGACTTTCTTCTTGGCAATCTCAAGTTTGTCCCCAAAGGCGAAAAGGATGAGGTTTTTGGTAAGTCTATTCCAAAAGAGTTGATTACGGAAGCAATTCAAAATTCATCATACTACCAGCAGTATTTGGAAATGGTTGCTCGTAAACCCACAGCTAAAGAGGGTGGACAGAAGAAGACAACTTATGAAGCTGAGAAGCCCAAAAAGCCTGCACCTGTTAAGAAACCTGCACCAGCCAAACAAACGAAGCCTGTGAAAGAGAAATCCACCAAGCCTGCTCCCTCAACGAAAGCCATCAAGGGTAAAGTGTTAAAAGTTCGAAAGGGAAAGAGGTCTGACCGTCTCGTTGATGAAGAAGATGAAGAACCTCAACCAGCTCCTGAACCTCAAATAGAAGATGATGAGTACAATCTACAAAGAGGTATTTAGATGAGTTTGGAATCATTTCAGGCACCCGTCGGTGGAGTGGCTATTCGTGAACCTACCTCAGGTATCACCCGAATCCTCCTAATAGTTGAAGGAAAAGGGAAAGGCATTGCAACAGACGAACAGGCTGCGCAATCACTTTAGAACTACAACAACCAAAGAAGAAAAGTACCACGGATCAATACATTTTTCAGAGGCGGACTTCAGTAACTGAGGAAGCATCTATTGGACCCTCTGCACAACTTCAGGATGATACATCTGCAAATATA
>BQNB010107168.1:0-21391 GCA_026074375.1 Tanacetum coccineum | reverse complement strand
TGGGTATTCCGTGGGAAATTTCACACGAGATTTTTTCCGTAGGAAAAGTCCGTGGGTAAAAGCAGTTTTTGTAGTAGTGTAAGCAATTTGATTCTTGTTCGGGCTAGAATCAAAAGGTATGTAACCCTAATTCGGTTAATTATTCAAACATGTTATTTGATCCTTTATTTGCTTCCGCTATTCTATGCTTTGATGTTATGGTTTAATATAATTGTTATGAAAGTATAAAACCTACAATTTACTTAAAAATTAACCATGAAATTAAAACTCGGTCCAAGTACTTGCCCTTTGTTCTCAGGTTGAACTAACAGAACAGAAACCGGAGTCTTTGGTATTCCAACATCAGGAGTAGTAGCCAGAGAGGTAACCGCCACTGATGTTACTGGTGATATTATAGGAGTACCAACTGTCACTGCAACATGTGTGTTGGTCACAGCATTTGAGAAGCAGTAAATGGGCGTAACGGGTATGTCCCACTTTGAGACTTTCTTCCACATCCTATACATGGCTTCAATTCAGGACCAGGAGACAGAAATAGACCTAGAAGGAACAACAAAATCCATTCTTCATCATTCAAATACTTGGTCCAAGCAATTTGTACAGTAACCTTTAACAACGTGTCTACCGAACTACACCAATGGTAAAGAATCACCATGCTAAGTGCGCTCACATGAAAATAAAATACACCTGCAAGATTTATGAAGTCAGCTCCATAACACTAAAATGTTTAAGCTGATGCTTCAGAAAGTAACTTAATGAACACTTCCGTAGCATTGTCAAAAAAAATATAGCCATGTCAGTTTCATGTTTCTTAAATGCGGTCTCTGAAATAGTGTTTTGACATGCTTTAACAATCAGAGTTGTCATAATCAATTTAAAGGGTGTTCGGAAGTGCTTTTGAAAAATGCTCATCATAAACAGTGAAAACGAAAAAGCCTGCAGTTTCAATGAGCAATTCAAACAACTCATATAAGCAGTTTAAAAGGCGCTTAAAAAAGCTGTATATGTAGTTTAACTAAGCACCCCAAAACTCTCCTGTAGGTAATTATAATAAGCACTCCATAACAACCATATAAGTATTTAAAATTATAATTAGTCTAATTGAACACTCCAAAAGATATAGAGGGATTAATAAATATGTACCATAAGCAACTCAAAGTGGAAATTTAACCAAAGGGTTTTTCATTTGATATTGGAATCTATGACCAAGCCAATGAAGCATAATCTCTGTACCCAGACATTACAAAACCCAAAACATAATCCTTGTACCCATACATTACAATATAGTTATTTAGCTACGAAAAGCAAATCCAAACACACTTTTGTTAATCTTCATGACGTACTCCTAAATTGGTGAAAAAGACTTTTTTATGTTGTTCATTATAGCAAGTGCATATCAGTCGCCATATTTTCGGAATGCATCATGATAGAGGCAATAGTGAAAAGGACTTTCTTATGTTGTTCATTATAGCAACAAATTGTAAACTCTAAACATTCTGAAACAAAGATTTAAGGCATATAGCTTTATAAATTCCTATGTGGTTCTCTCCACACCAATAACAAAATTGATGGCCACACCTGTAATAGTCATTCAACTCCACATCATCAACCCAGAAATTACTTATATCTATATAAAAGCAACGCGCACATATTTGGCAACTACGATTTATAGCAATTTTAAAGCAAGCGGTATATATCTCACAGCTATGGTTATGAAGCATGTGCAATGTAAACAACTCAGGCATAATTTAGTACCATTCACAGGAAAAACAAATGATAGATGCATACACAACAAATAAGTTTACCCAAATATACCTACAGGTTTATCAGAAACAAAGACGGCATCAAACATTTTACAAAATCAAAGACAAAGCACATGCCTAGATGATTCCGGTCGGCGTCGTTATCCGAGTCTAGAAGATGAGTTATTCTTCTTGTCCATCTCCATCTCCAGTTTACTTTTTGTTGCTTATTTTGAAACTTCTCAGCTTATATAAGCTTATTATATCATAATAATAAGCTTATATAAGCTTATTATATCATAATAAGCTTATATAAGTCAAAAAGTTTGAAAATAAGCCAAAAAGTTTGAAAGTAAGCCACAAAAACCGATGTTATGAAACATACGCCCGAAACTTATTCAGTCATGTTCATGTTTCGCTACATTGGTTTTCAACACCTTGCTCGCCACCTCTTCCTTGATCACGGCCTCACAAACCACAGTCTTTCCACGGCCTTCTATCCAGTTTACGGCAGCTAGTTTTTTGTCCGAGCAATAGCTACCTACATGAAATTTGAGCATAAATGTTGATTATTATAGATGTCCGCTATACATTTTTCCAAGTGACGATAGAAAATTTGATATGTACCGGAGATGCCCATGACGACAAATATCGGGGTAATCAGTTTGAAGGTAATCGATAACATTTTGGACACCCTTTGAGACCATGTTCATACCCATCGTGTTCTTTCCAGCAATGGCACATTTGATGCTTTGGAGTTTCCCATATCAGCTTGATCTGTATAAAGTTATGGATATCCAAATAAAGGTAAATGCCCAACAATATACTTGTATAATAAGATTTTGAATATATAAATAAATAAATAAAAGTTTATTCGTGCAAATTTGTGATAATTTCAGCGAATGACGTCAGTACTTGCTAAAAAAGGCATCAAGTATACTTACAAGCGTATAACATCGATGATTAAAAGACACAGGCATACCGACAATCGGTTAACATGTGCTATCCTAGTGCCCACGTTTTTTAAAGGAAACAATAATATACAAAATTAAAGTATATACTCAAAAAGTTGAATTTTTTTTTTGAAAATGTTGTAATTTATTCAGAATGCGAATATAACTAACTTGTTTTGATTCAAACGAAAAGAACATATACTGGTCTAAAAACGATATCAACCTACGCTGCAAGCTTTTTTTTCCTAGAATAGTCGTTAGTGAGGACAGAATTTAAGCTATAGTAATAAAGCTTTACACAAAATCTATGTCTGCCGAGACGACCCAAAGAACTAATATTTAGCATGCCCAGGTAGCACCCGATAAAAGGGATACCCAAAAATCCCTAGAAAACTGCGATTTTACAGCCTTGCGGATGACGACCCGATCTCCCCTTTAAAACTGCTGATTGGAATCAGCGCCAAACACCCCTTAAAAGTCAATCGATTTTAACGTGCGAGAATGTTGTTGTGAACCAAACCATTTTGACCCAACCACACATCCGCATTTTAAATTTCTCGACTAAAGCTTACTTATTTCTTAGTTTTAAGCATGATGTCGTTGTAACGAAAAATAGAGAAACTGTAATGTCAAATTCGTCACGGATTAAGAACAAAATAAGTTTAACGTATAAGCCCATAAACCTAAAAAACAACTTATTAGTTTTTCTCAAGCCCATAAGCCTTAGTGCTAAGAATCTATGCGGTTCAAGTCGGTATAGGAGTTTTATGGTGGTGTTGTTTTATCTTGCCAAGAGGCTTGGTGATATTGTGACGACATGGCCCAGACTGTGAATTTTCGTCTAATACTACGCTATGCTTTAACATGATTCTAAGTGGATAGTTTTTTAGCCAAAAATAGCAAAAACCTGAAGAACATGTTACACTATGGTTTAACTCAATTTTAACAAACAGTATAAAGATTGTCAAGAACAAAAACCACAAAAATATACTATACCAATCACATTTCTTGCAAACACTCAAACAAAACCCCATAAATTTCTAACATTTACCAAAAAAATTATAAATTTGAGACAAATTGAACAACATACCATTAATTTGAACCTTGAATAATTGTTAATTTAATCCTAACTCATCTGCTTTCCTGAAACAAAAGATCAAAATATTTAGTATTCTGCATCTAATAAAGAAATGATTGAAAGCTATAATCACAATTTATTTGAAACCATTTATTAAAATATTATTAGATAAACAGAGCTTGAAGATTAAATTAAATGTTACCATGGATTGTAATCTCAAATTGTTTGTAATCATTTGGAAAATCATATTTATGCATAAGGTTAAGAATCAAACAAAAGGTGTACCGGTGGAGCGAGATAAAAAAACACCTAAAACCCATCAAAACCAAATCGATCCTACTCGCCATTTTGGCCCTTGGATACGTGTTCTTCTTTCATACACAATTAATTGAAATCACCTGCATGTGTTTTAAGCTGTGTGTATTTGTGTTTTAAGCGGTGGGATGAAGAGAGAGAGAGTTCTGGAAGATGTGTGAAGCGGTGGGAGAAAGAGATATATGAAGTGGGTTGAGAGAGAATAAGTAATTTAATGGGAGAGAGAATATTAAAAGGTCGGGTCAGGGCAAGTTATTAATTTTCGGCGGGTTCCGGCGGATTCAGGTCGGTTGCATTTAATATTTTTCCACCGGAGTGCTGACTTTTAATAAATACAAGGTTTTAAACTCGCGCTTCGCTGCGGAGCGCGGGTTTCAAATTTCAACTTAAGAGCATGACCCATGTACTCTCGCCTACATTACAAATTACACAGCTTATGAACGTTTCCAAGTAGTTGCAGAAATCATCTACTTCTGGAAATTCATGTTAATTTTTTTGACTTTCATTTACCGGAAGCTTGTTTATACGAAAGTTTAATTAATGAGCATAGTAAAGAAGTTTTACAACCATGCGCCCTTATCCGTTCACACGATCCTGATGCATTGGCCAAGAATCTTTAGTTTCCCCATCTTTAGTTCATTTCTTACGAAAACACCTGCACAAAATAGTAAAAATCTATTAGGAGGTGTTTGGATAGGCGTTTATATTTATGTATCAGATAAGCAATTATAAGTCTTTTAGTCGTACATGTTTTGCCACAGGTTATTCTAGTGTCGTCAAATAGGCAATAACAGAACTATTGGAATATGCCCACTCGCAACCTAAAAGGTATTGTTCATAAACAAATAAACATGTGAAGTTTTCCTCCTATGAAGATGACTATTCCGTTTACTACGAATGAAACTGAATCATAGACAGTGGAAACTTTGATTTTGGCCTTTTTTCATTTGTTGTATGATATGAGGTATACCGAACTCTTAAACCTACATTGTGACTCAATTTTGCCTCTTTAAAACAGGAAAGATCAGTTTTGTAGCATAATCATATACTCTTTATTCTTCTTTAAGTTAAAGCAAACCTAAGTGGATTCAATTCATGTAGATGTGGCTATACAAAAAACTACTATACATTAGGATAAAACAAAAGGTCGCGATGTTTTCATTCTCGACTGTTACCTTTCATGTGAGCCAAAAAGCACCTTGCCTTCAAAACAAAATGAGCCAAAAACACATTGTAAAACAACTTAATTTGCTTACAGTAGCAAAAGATAAAGTTCAACACACGTCAACTTGACTTTTTGTTAGACTTTTGTGCATTACTTAGTACGTTTACTAAAGGTGATTTTCTCAAACCATTTTGCTCCAATGAATTTATTATTCATTAAAATTAAATGGCCATTCATTTCCTAGGAATTCAGGTTACAATGCAATAGTTACATCATTCTGCTCACATACATGCATAATTTAGACTCAAAGGGTTATATATTAGTTAATGTCTAAGCAAAATCTTTCTACTCTATGTCTACTTCGGAAAATAAATAAATAAATAAAACATACTTTTTTACAGAATTGTCAGGAGCCTTTTCATATTCCTCCTCGTATTCAGTCGTTTTGGAGCTTCTGGATAGTCCGAATACTATAAGGAGCAGATCATACAACACATTACATGTGCGAATATCTAAACACGCAAAACTGTTTGAATAACTATAAAGTAATAATATTTATAGGTTACTTACATTTTCGTTTTCCTCTCAGCTTTGCTCCCTTATCCTATTGAATTGCTCCTTTCTGTTTGTTTTCACTATCACAACTACCAATGGGTATAAAGTAACATATGTAAGCAGGGTGCCGTTAAAAAAAAGATATAAGCAGGGTTTGTTTGATCCAGTTTAAATTTTCATGAAATGCACATAAATTTTAAGTACTATTAGTAATGGTTAGAATCCAACCGTTTTGGGCTTTGAGAGGGTATGGATGGGCCGATTTTCTCTTTCGCCAAGGTGGTGAGACAGGCTCATTCGTTCCACTTTTCTAGACTTTTAGAAAGCACTTATGTGCATGGCTACAAATCTGATCAATATACAACAAAGTATTTTAGATTGTCACCACAAATACATATAAGTAGAGAAGAAAATAGCGTACAGAAACTAAGGCGACACCCACTGTAAGCAATCCCGAACACCCCTATAAGTAATTATCTCTTGTTTTATCAGAACATGCTAGTCTGCAATGTTGCTAATGCAGAGTGGTCTAGTCATTTATTTACTGCTGCGTTCAAAGCGTGTGGTAGTTTATTAGCAAAATCATTTTCATATTCACACTTACAAAAAGTCACATGGACACTTTTATTATAGAGCCTTAATTTTTATAAAAAGAAGACTATAGCATCATTTTCATATTTAGTTGTTATAACTAATAATTAGATGGTAAATTATTATACGTAGTAAAAGATTATATCTTTTTTGCTCCACAAAGAAGAAAAGACATGAAGGATGAAGATACTTTTAACCTTTAGCAACCTCATAATTAATTTCGTACTAGTCAGGTCATCCATCCTTTTGTATTTGGTACCTGCACACAACACAAAATGCAAGCGCTCATAAGCGCAACTAAAGATTGGAAGGTGGGTATGTTGGTTAACGAATCGGGGCTGGCTGGGTTGGACTTATGATCAAGCGTCAATTAGAACGTTTTATATTAGAATATATCAAAACACTTTTGCAAAAACTACCGCCATAGCACCAAAGTGGCTTTCTTATTAGTCGTTTTACATTTACTGCGAAGTTCCTCTTTCCTACAAACAACAAAAAATACCATTATGAATACATATTCATAGCTCAATTCATGAAAGTTATATTCATTATTCAACAAAAAATTTGCAGTATACACAGAACCAAGCACCCCATAAACGGTTTATACATTAGAGAAGATTGCAATTACCACTTTTCCTTCCATATTTTGGCAAAGCAATGCAAAGGCACATTAAGCAAAACCAATCTAAGCAATATAGCTTCCTTGCTGACATTTCTTCAATATTTTAAAAATCTTCTTATTAATTAGAGAATTCATGGGACAAAGAAATACTGCTTAAAGCACCAAGCTTTGTCCAATTCCAAATTTTGGAAAGTAAAATTCATTTTAATTATATTTTTCCTTTAAAAGACAAAGAAAGTTCTTAAGCTGATAAGAATCAAAATGAAACATTTTGTGCATTTATATAGTCGTTAACCTTGATCAAAGTGGGTTATCAGTCACAGCCAAATTTGTGCAGCATCTAAGATCAGTTTAACCTTAATATTTATAACATCTCTTCAAATTGCATTAAAGAGGATCATATAAAAATATTTTTTCAAAACTCATACAATGCTTATGAAAGCACCTATTAAACAATAGTATCTAATAACCATGGAGCTCTTACGATACGTCTAAAAGCATACATTACAAGTATAATAGCCATTGAGCTCTTACGATACGTCTATTAGCTTGAGTGATACATAAAAGCCATAAGACTTTCCAAATAAGCTTAACCCAAACACCCTTAACGGATCATTTTTCCAAAACATAACCAAAAAGACGTAATTAGATTAAAACAAATCTGATTATTTACTTTCAGCCACTGATTTTTTAGATGCAACATAATGCCTAAAAATAATACCCGCTGATCTTCAACTATGAAAGAAGAAATCTTATTTGCTAACCCCTTTAAAATATAATTTCAGTAAACTGATATTAACTGCATATATTAAATGATATGTAATCAGCGAGAAAAAACTAACAAAAAAAACTTTAAATGACCCATTTTGACCCATCTTCCAATTTACAGAGTTTTACCCTGGCTAACATGTTTCTTAATACTTACTACTTAGACTCCTTAATTGCAGTACATCTCACTATTACAAAGTAGGCTTGCCTCAAGATCCTATCGTTGTCAAATAATAAGGTAATTTATATCGTACAAAGACATTTAATGTTTACTCCACCTATGAAAATCACAATCATCACTACATATGAGTGGTTCTGATTCTGATCCACATAATGTCCCTAATTTAATTATCTAAGCTAATTTTTTGACATATAAGTAACATTCAGGACGATCAATTTCTCATCTTTCGCTAGCAACTTTTCAGATTATCGTCTACTGGTCCGTGAGCCACTTCAACTTTCTTTTCATTGGAGTCAACTACATACTGTAATTGTTTACAAAAATAGCCTTCCAACGACATTGAAGTACCAAAAGACAGAAGATAGTCATACCATTTGTGACCCTCGCCTCGACTACCTACATCACCCTGAATTTGCAAAACCTAAACAAACCATAAGATTCAAATGTAAACTAAACTACTTCCAACTCTAACTAAAAGTGTAGACTATAATAAACAAATTCACTGTCATTATGACCTACCTCATTTCATGCAAGAAGAGCATTCCTCATTCCAACATTGGCTTATTCATGGAACCATTATCTTCCATACCCTGCACTGCAAAAAAATACACAATTCAGAAATCAAGACTAAAGATAATACAAAACACACAATAATACCAATTTACAAACAAAAAAAGACCTTAAATCGATCCCACCTCCTTCTCAACTTTCACTTCAAATTCAAAAACAAAGCCCATCAAGCACCTCATCGTTCGTTCTTTCCTGTAACAAAAGAGTAAAATCACAAATGTATTATAAAATACAAAAGCAAAAATCCTAAAACAAAATTACAATCCAAACTTTCCATGGTATGTGTATTCCAAGGCACGATTAAATGATATAAATTACATGCAATCTCATTTTGAACCTATAAACCAATCAAAACCTAAATTTTAATCCCCATCTGAATCAGGCAAAACCCTATTTTGATAATGGCGGGATGAAGGAGATGAGGAAGTGATGGTGACGGAATTTAGTGTGTGTGTGTTTGGGGCGGTCATGTTGTGTTTGAGATGAGGGAGGAGAGGGACACATAGCATTGTACATGTTTTGTTGAGAGAGAGAGAGAGAGAAAGAGAAAGAGAAAGAGAAGCAACAATGGGAGAGACACAAAGTCGGGTAAAGTTATTAACTTCGGGTCTAAGGGATCAGGCTTAAAAAAGGCGGGTCAGGTTAAGCGCGGGTCGACCCAAGAAGCATATTAATGTAGCACGAAAACCAATTTCTGCCTTTTAATATATACGAGGTTTAAAACCCGCGCTTTGCTGCGGCGGGTTTTGTACCTCACAAAACGAAAATCAACAAAATGATATTAGTGTCAGACACAATGTGACAACTTAAACTTAATATATATATACAGTTGACATGAATTCATGAGCAAGTGATAGGAACTAAACCCTTTTGAATATGCTTCAAATAAGTACTATATATGTTATTGCAAAAATGAACACATTGTCATGGTGAGCAACACAAACCATCATAATTTCACAAAGTATTTGTTTGAAGTCACACCAAAACAAATAACTATTTAATACACAATTGCATTAAATTAGCAACAAAGGACATATAAATCTTGCATATAAAAAGGTTCAAGGTTTTACAATTTGTTTTCATTTTCGAGTTGTATATCTTCTCTTCGCGTTCGACTGTTGTTGCCACTTTCATCTACGACGACAACATCAAGCTTCTCAAACGCATTGCAAATGTCTTTGATTTTTCCCTTCGAGGGGACGACATCACAGTTTTCAACAATTTCTTCCACAACCTTACTTTTGTTTTCTCAGATGATACACTTCACTTGTGAGATGTTCTAGACTCGTTGCATTAAATCATTATCATGGTTGTATGAGAATGTGAACCTGTGTTAATATTAGATCACTATTGACTAACAATAATCTAGAAATGAGATGACTAAAGCTTATTATAAGAAAACGAATCTAACAGAACTAAAGTCCCATGAAGTCTATTTTCTATACATACAACCTCTCAATTAGAGTATTTCATAAATTTTCTATTTAATGGAACAATAGTCTTGAATTAATCAATGATTAATAAGGGGAGCAAGCTAGTTTCACACTGTAAAGAATATCTGAGACCTTTATGAAAGACATAAAGATAAGTAAAATGAAAATACTGAACATACCAGGGCTGGTGTTGTCAATAAGTCTCATTTCCTTGGAAAACTTAAAGCAAATATATTGATTCAACCCAACAGGGTTATATCTTTTTGTAAAATAAAAATGTGATATACGTCTGACTATCAAAGTATCAATTGTACACGCTATACTTATTCGGCTTCTACACTATATCAGTTACCTTTTTACCTTTATACAAATGCCATTATCTACTGATAAAGCCTCTCTTAAGCTAAATAAATACCCCCTCATTTCCTGACAAAGGTCCTTTAAAGCACATATCTAATGACAAATTTACAATACACTGGTCAAAATCAAGGGCCATGGTCCCAAACTTATCCGTTATAACTTTTGGATTTTCATGATTCAAAAAAGAATCCCCTAAAGATATTTACATATAAACTACTTATGACAACCAAAAGGGAAAAAAGGCGTCAGAAAGAAGTAGTTACCTTCATGTTGTGCAGTTTGGGTATGATCACCTGAATATTCTGTAGGTAGGTGACATTGACACCTGGTTTCCTCAGCTCTGTTGGGAAATCTTATACTTCAGGTCAAATAATGCAGCCGTTACTATCCAGACACAAATACACGTGGTTCGCTGTTAGTAAGGCCGACTTGCAAATAGTAGTGCGTGAGATATTTGAGAAATTAAAATGTGCAAGACATTGTTGTCAAATAGGCAAGCATAAGATGGTGTAATTTTTAAATTGATGGCATAAATGTTTACCTTCATGTGGCATAAAAGCTTACCGAAGACCAGTACGCAAGCTATATAGCTCCTAAGTAACCGCATCTTGCATCATATCTGACAGAAAGTATGTTATTAAATGTGCATAATACATACTTATATGAAACTGAAACTGAAAGTCATTAAAAACTGTATACCAGTGTGAACGTGGAGTTTAGATGGTGCTAGTAACGCTGTAGCATCCACAGTATTGTGAGATGGAGTTTTTGTGAGACGCCTCCTGATATTTCTATCGATACTGATGGTCTGATTAGTTGCTGGTGGTGCACCTCCCCCCTCAGCATAAGCATGTGGAAAAGATGTAGTCGACGGTGGTCGTTTACCAAGGGCTGATACAGCTTAAGAAAATAAAGAAGCACGAAGGTAAGCTATGTTATAAGAAGTCCATATTACATACTAACTGCTGAAGTTGTTTGAATCTGATAGCATCTAAAATACTGATTTGAAAATCAGTGAGGATACATACATGTATGGGACACAAAGTCCCTTTCAATGTTATCGGTAAGCAAATTCCTAAAACGATCAAAGATTCTACGAATAGGTAAGGTGGTAATGTCAGACGTGTCATGGCTTCCAAGAATATCAGTTAGCCTAAAGTTCTCTCCAAATGTCCCTATTAACCTTGCAGCATTTGCAGGCGAGATAGTCTGACTCGTTGTCAAACGCCTCCTTACATTTCTAGTGAAGGTTACATGTGAGCACTCATAGTCGGTGCCTCGTGTATAGATAAGACTGTTGCAAAGAAACCCAAAAAATGTAAACCAAAAATGTAAACTACATAAAAAACAAACATGCAAAAAAACAGACCAATCTGTTAGTTTATAGTACCTTCATCAGGAGGAGGTGTGAATAACTCTGGACGCTCGACAAATGACATTTCTAATTTGTCATGGAATTGGTAGCCATCATCTGTGCACACGAAACATGCGACACATGAAAATCGTATACTAACAACTAAGGGACAGTAATTGGTATTAGAAAACAACAATTCCTTACCCGTGGTGGTACACTACATATCTCTAGGTAACTGGACGTTTATACTGAGCTGAAAATCGAGGCTAAATGATCACATTTAGCACCTTTAGCTTCAGCGCCATCAAGGTAGTTGCATATGTGACCGCTAAGTCAATTTTTATCATCTCCTCATCCTTTTTTATTTCCCAATGACCGGCAGTAGCAGCTGCAACAAAATCAACAATAACATCAACGATCTCAATGAGATGATTTCCTTAATTCTTAATTGATTATACGTTTTCAAAAAGCTTAACGTTAACTAAACACCATCATGTCAGTAATTTAAAAAAAATTACAATGCTATGGAATAACATATACAAAACCTGATAATATATGTATCCCAATTAATTTCATCACATGCCACATTAATGTGTTTTTCCAGCATGATCAATCTATCTATAGTGCCAATGTGATCGAGATATGCACGTTTTAAATGATGTACTGTATTAATTAGCGAGTGAAATAGATATTAAATGCGTTGTTTCAGTCATAAGGTTGTTCTAAACATGCATTCTCCTAAAGACCCATCTATTTTCACATTGCGCATTAAATGTCTTTACAGATGTTCTTTTTTTGAAAGCTAAATAGTTATGGCAAAGATAATATCTGCATTGTAATATGACTAACTGCAACTTTCAGTAGCCCCAAACACCCCTTAAGACTGCAACTTTGCAGCATTCATAAAAAAACCATAAAACAACCCCAAGCGCCACTTTAATTAGCGCCGCCCAAAGCTACCAAGATAAACAATTACAATTTATGCCTATGCATTTAATCTCCCATAACATTCTGAGGAAAAAAAGCCATATTGAAACAATGCACCATTAATAATTGAATAACTACACATGAAAACAACACGATAAAAAAACAGCTAGTTACAAACACCGAATGCACCATTGATAATTCAATAAGCAAAGCAGAAACTCACTTCGATCAGAAGGGTCTCCAAATGTGAGAAGCCGCATACCATAATCTCATTTTTTATTGAATCCACGATCCTGCATAAATGAGCATTTATGAGTAAGAAACATGACAAAACTTTTACCAAACAGCCCGACTTTAAAGCATATTTGGTAACCGACTTTGATAAATTCCACGCATACCACAAATCCTAGGCAATCTTGAATTGTAAATCTTTAACCAAATAATTATAAACGTAAATAATAGCCACAATATAAAGAAAAACATCAGCCTTTTTGAGCGGCTGTTTGGACCGAAAATAAGTGCAGAAAAGCGGAAGGTTCTGTATAATGGAAGCATTTTGAAAAACTGAGTTGCAATAATCTTTCTAATAGTAATTAATTACCCTTCGTTTTACCCCGTCTATGTTTTACTGATCTGGGTACCTTAATTGTTTCAGTCTTGTCGCAACACTATCATTGCAACACTATTAGATAATTTTTGTACTATAAAGAAAAGTAAAATTGTTATTCTTTCACCTGCAACAATTGTTTCTTTGTGATTGGGCCCTAAACACATTTGCCGAAACTTGGTCCTCCACTATTTCAACTTCTGCTTCACATTTGAACCTTAATAAAATGACCAACATCAAATATCAAATGCAATCAAATATAAGCAATTCCAAACATTGTTAAACAAAAATATCATACCAGCTTCTCGAAAACTTTAGTAACATTTGACCCAAACCCCAAGTGTTTCACGTTAGGGGGTTTTATGGCAAAATCCTTGAGATTGAATGGTAGTAATAGGTTTGACCCTAAACGTCAAAGTGTACCTTGTGCAGAAATAAGGCGAACTTGAATTGACTCTGCATTGGTGCTTTTCTGAAAAGATGCATCTTCAGCAGATACTCCATATAGTCTAAGGAGCTGATTCTCCTAAAACATGCAACGCACATTTTTCAGGTGCCTGAAACACGTATATAAAAAGCTTGGTGTACGTTAAATATCCTCAAAGTATTAACATTAGTTTAGCTTCTACATTTTACCCTCCCCACAATGACGGATTGGGTATCTAATCTTAGGGAGGGTCGAAGCTTGCTCAAGGATGGCAGTATATAAAAGTTGACACTGAATAACAACTTATGTCAGTTTAGTAAATAATGCTACTGCTCTACCGCTCGAAAATGAATTCATCAAGTGTAACTAATATGTTCATTTCCTAACAAACATAGAATGCATTATAGCTGTATGATTAAAACTCCGTTTTACTTATTCATTAATTAATATGACCAATCAGACTACGATTAATATAACAATAGTCACAACTATATTAAATGCTACCTAAGGCAATGTATTCCAAAGTTATAACTCATAAATCCATACAAATAGCACAGCTTTATTAAGAATCTATTATCCGTATAAAGAAACCTAGACATAAAACTACATTAAATCATTACACTTTCTACAATTTACGAACACCTAAAATCCACAAAAAATTAAATAAAACCAAACCACGTAAAAGCGTCAATCAAAACATGGAACTACACTTACCCTTAATGTTCCTTGCATGCGCATCAATAATGTTATGCTTGTTAACTGAAGCCTCTTCAATTTTCATCATGTAGAAACACTTCCATCAACTACACATAACATATACAAAAATGTCACTAAAATTTTCACATACACATTTCATTAAACATTTGGTGTGCAATCATTTTATTTTACAAAAGCAACGACAAATTGCCTAAAGCATTAAACATTTCAATACCCTTTAATCAAGACTCATATGTATGTGTAATTTCACACATGGTCATTTTCAAAGACACTCTTTAAAACATCCATTAAAACACCTTCTAAATCATATTTATGAACAAATTAAAAAAAGCAGTTGATTGGAAGTTTTATACACGTAAAATATTTATAAAATATTATACTTCAAAGAGTAATTAAGAAAATTCCCTAAAGAAAAATCACTCTCAAAAATATATATAATATAATATATAATACGTATATTAAACCGGGTAAGTATGATCACCCGGGTCGTTATCCCCAATGACTAGCGAAATTGAAACCACGTTTAGGTTCGGATCCTGATTTGAATGAAGCAAAGATATTTTTGATAATCTATATCTAAAAAAACAACAATTAAAATGGACAATTAAAAAAACTATTAAACAATTAATCTAATACGGGAAACGATTAAAACGCGACAAAAAAACAAGTAAACTAATTTTTAACCCCTAAAAATGCAAACTAAAATTCTAAACCTGAGATAGGACAAAAGAAATTTTTAGGAAAAAGAAAAACATTTTTTTTTGAATTTAATATGAATTAAAACTATTTTAATCTAATTAAATCCTAAAAAATAGCAAATTAAGTACTAAAAATTTGGAAAAAGGATTCTTAAGCTTAGAAAAGTCTAAAATAACATAAAAACTCAGAAAACTAATTTTGACAATTTTTAAAATTAAATTCCTATTTTTAAAGTTTAAAATAAAAGCTCAAAAATAAAATTTAAGATCTAAAAGTGGTGAAAATGATTTTTCTGAATGTAAACCTTAAGCTTTTTTTTATAAAACTAAAAACTATTTTTTTTGTATTTTTATAAAACTTTTTTTCTATTTTTTATTGATTTTTTAAGATTTTGACTTTCAAAAAATGATTAAAAATAAAATAAAAGGTGGAAAATCTGAAAAATTCAGGAAAAGTCCTAAACACTAGCAGGATTATAAGAAAAATAAGAAAAACCAAAAAGCTAAACGAATAAGCTCTCTAATGAGCTTAATAAGCTACGGCTTATTTATAAAAAGGAAAACTAAAACGTATACCAAGATTAAATGTGGGGAAGTATGGTTGGATGAGCTAATGTAGCAAAACGGTTAAGGTGTTGGTGTTGTATGAAGGAGGTTGTGGGTTCGAGGCAGGCTAACCTCACTTTTTGCAATTTTTATTTATTTTTACTTTTTATGAAAAACTAACAATTGGAAATTAAAAAGGACATGAAAATAAGCTAATTTAACAAAAGGGACTTTAGCTGAAACTCAGTAAATAAGCTCAAAACAACTTAATAATAAGCTGTTTCAGTAAATAAGCTTTTGGGCTTATTTTCACTTAAGAGGTTATAACAAGTTCAAATTAAGCTCAAAATTAAAAAGGAAAAAAGTTCTAGGAAGCTTATAATGTGCTTAATCCAAAAATGCTAAGAAATCTAAGCTAAAGGTCCTCTTAAGCTACTGAATTTAAGCTAGAATTAAGCAAACTCAGGAAATAAGTAACTTAGCACCAAATTCCATGTAAGCTAAAAGCTATAAAAAGCTAAACTAGACTCTAAAATTTTAAGGCATATCAAACTACTTATAATTCATCTAAATAAGCTATAAAATCTAGACTTATAAGCTAATTTAACAAATTTAGACTCTACTTAAGTTCCTACTATTTTTGGCTTTTGAGGATTTTAACAAGACTTTTGACAGCTAAATTTGACTAGGAAAATAAGTTTGGAAATGAAAAACAAGACTTATTCTTTAATAAGCTATAGCTAAACTTAGTTCTACTTGAATCTAAGAATCTACAAACTACTTTTACTTAACTAATGACTAAACTAAAAGTGACAGTACTAACCTAAAGTTAGTACTGTTGCTTTTTGCACAAGTGCAAATTTTCAAGTGCAGGTTTCCTAAGGGAAATCCTGCACTTAAACACACTCAACTAGAGTATATAAACTAAATGTAAGCAAGATCAAGCCCTTGGAGGGCTCAGATCAAAATTTCACAAATGAAATTTAAAGAAAATCTCCCCTGGTGCTAGAACAAAGATTATGAGTCACAACTTTTGAAATTTAGCAAACTAACCTCTAAAAACTCTTAAACTACTGATTTTAAATGAAAACTCAGCTTACTAAAGTGAATTGCATTCCCTAATTTGACTTTATTAGGTCAAACACTCTTAAACCAAACACCCCTTTAAGAAGTGAAAGATCAAATTAAGCTTATGAAATGAATTCTAGTTTATGAAACTTTGATACCAGATGATTAATAACTTTTAACTATCTTTAACTAACATGATCTAACACTGATTAACTAGAAATCAAAGATCTATACTATGCTATCTAATATTTTTGGTCTTTTATGGTTTTATGAAAAATTATTTATAAATCTATGATCTAGACTATTATAAGCAAAAACAGATAGGCTAATATGATTAATGAACTAGATAAAGCATAAACAAGCAATAATAAGCATACTTAATTAAGCAAATAAGCATTTTAATCTAATTAAGCATTTGAGTTAAAACCAACTAGAATTAAAATAACAATAAGAATAAAAGAAGACTTACAATCAGCCTAGCTCAACAAGGCTGTTTGTGCTCAAAATGAGCTTATCTACCAGCTCCCTAGCTTATAAATAAGCTAGGGTAAGAGTCCTTGGAGATCCTTCCATTTTAGATCTCCCTTCCAAGAATTCACAAGTCCAATAGCAAAGGTAAACTGCTGATTTTAAAGTTAAGGTAAATTAAGGTTGGTTAAGCTCGAATCAAGAGCTTAGAGACTCTTGAGAGCTTAATATGAGCTTATTAGCTATTTGAGACAAATAGGCTACTTGAGAGAGCTTATTAGTTGAAAGAAAAGAGAGATTATAACAAAATTAAACTAAATTTCATTAATAAAAACTGAATTACATTAATTAAAAAGAAATTACAACTGATTTTAAATCAAAATTACATTAAGCTTTAAAAGCTACACTACTAGAAAGGAAAAAGACGACGACTTATGTGTGTGATGGAGTTGCCCTTTTATAGCCGCAGAAGAACATTCTAGGACCTTAGCTTCCATCAATCATCCACCTTTGATCATCTCTAATCATTAGACCTTTGTTTTTGGCCGTTGGATCACTAAGTGACCTCACACGGATTGCCAAGCTGGCAATCCTTGTGAGGCTCACTTGTGCTTCTTCTCTGAGTAGAAATAGTGCAAAAATTACACACCTTTGTGCTTTCTTTGAGTCCACGTGCGCTTCCTTGATGAGCTTGGTTTATGAAAAAGCTTGAGTGACTATTCTAACCCTACCATCTTGTAAGAGAGACCTTGAATTGTCTTCCGTACCCTTCAATTGTGATTTGCCCTATCGTTTGACCATGGGTAAAAACGGGGACGATGGATGAATAGTAAAAGGTGTTTCGCGCCTAATTTTGACAGTTAAAAACTGTTATACTTTGGCATATTTACACTTTCAGTCCCTCTCTTTCTTTTCCCTTTTTCAAGTTATAAATAACTTTCGGGAATTGCAAGTTTGGCCCTTGTGGATGTATAGAAAAGAAATGGGTTAATGTCTTGGGCTTATGAATCCGGGTAAAGGGTTATTGGGCTTTGTTGACTTTTATTGACCGTCTTTGACTGGATTTGACTGAGGCTTGACTTTTCTGGCTTCGGCTTTGTTTCTTTGGCTTCTTTTTGTACTCTTCTGATTCTCGTGTCCGTGCTTGCCCGTTTTTTACTGTTTTCTTGTGATTTTTGATATATCCGTACTTGCACACACAAAACACAAATACAAGCATATTTTTGCCATTTTTGGTCTGTTTTGGGTTTAATTGGGTTATTTTAAGCATAAATGGATATGTGTATTATACACTTATTAGCAGCCTAAGTCATTTGATCAAAGATTGTGACTATTATGAAAAGAAAATGGCAAGAGAGGCTGAGTTTAAGAAACAAAGGGTTTTTAATACTGGTAATGGGGTGGCAAAACCAGTATGGACTAATACTGACAAGATTAATCATGCTAATTAATTTGTTCCTAAACCAGTACAACTTAATGCTGGTAGGCCAAACATTAACTCTGTTAGGCCTAATATTAATACTGGTAGGACAAACATTAATTCTGTTAGGCCTAATATTAATACTGGTAGGGTAAATGTTAATTCTGTCAAGTCTAATGTTACTACTGGTAGGACAAACATTAATTCTGTTAGGCCTAATATTAATACTGGTAGGGTAAATGTTAATTCTGTCAAGTCTAATGTTACTACTGGTAGGACAAATGTTAATCCTGTTAGGCCTAGAGTTAATACTGGTAGTTCTAATGTTAATACTGTTAGATCTAGACAGCCAGTACCTACCAAGACCTCAAACAGCTTTAGTCCTAAAAGACCTCAGGTGAATCAACTTAATCAAAGAAGGCATTTTTCTAAATCTCATTCACCTGTGAGTAGACCCATTGTTAGAAATACAGCAAGAATGACTTATTCTCATGCTATAAAGGGAAATTGGGGAACTGCTGTTAAGACCTCAGCAGGTTATAATTGGAGAAAAACAAGACCAAACTCCAATTATGATAGTAGATCCAATTTTGTTAAAACTGTATATTTTAGAGATCCACAAGGCAAACTCAAGTCAGCAATGGCTTGGGTCCCCAAGAGAAACTAATACTATTAGTTATACTCAAAACTGCTTAGTATAATTACTGTTGTGAGTATTGCACAAAATGTTATGGATTCTGTTTTCTTTGTCTGTTGAACTAACTTTTTGCAGGTAAAGAAAAGTCTTAAATGAATCTGTTATGAAATCCCTAGTTTTTAGGGATGGATATTGAGATAAGATTGCCAACGTTGAATGAAGTCTCAAGGAAATTAATGTTGTTGGTTCGTGATTGGGTGCAAGATTAGTACTGTTTGTGTACTTAATACTGCTAGCTTTAAAGATTAATGCTGCTAGTTTTACCCGATATCGGACAACACACATTTTGGTTCTCAGATGATTTAGACAAAACTGAATTACTTTCAGTTTGTTCTTAACTGAATTTATTATCAGCAAGTTTAAATGGGGATGAGAAGGTTTGTTGGGTGTTGGCTAACCACCACACAACAAATGGTCATCAGTTCACCATGCTTAATAGGCATAAGAACTGGCTAGTCCATAAGCAAACGGCTTGTGGTAAAGACTTCTCAAATCCGTTTATGGTTGACAATTTACCAAAAATTGTAGGGTTCTCAACTCACCTTGCTTCATGGTTAAGAGTTGGCTAGTCCAGGATCAAACAGTTCTTGGTAAAGACTACTCAAATCTGTTGATAGCTGATAGTTTGCTAAAAACTATATGGTTTATCAATGCACCATGTTATGGCAATGAAGCATTGGCTAGTCCAAAAGCAAACGGTATTTGGTAAAGACAAATCAATTCCGTTGATGGTTGACAGTTTACCAAAAACTGTATGGTAATTAACTCACCATGTTTTTAAATAAAGAGTTAACTATCCCAGAGCAAACGGCTACTGGTAAAGGAATATCAAATCCGTTTATGGCTGGTAGTTTGCCAAAAACTACAAAGCCAACTTAGTTGGATTGTTGCTGAAAAGATGTTGAAGACATGTTGCTGATAAAGATGGATAGCTGAAGATGTCAAAATTATCAAAGATCAAGATCAAGATTTGACAGAGTGTTTGGATACATCCTCCAAGAGTTCAAGAAGAGTAAACTGAAGAAACATGAAGTTAAACAAGTTCAACAATCATGTTTAGGGGAGGATTGTTGGGAATTATGCATTCCTGACTTAGTACCGTTAGTTATATTAGTTAGTACCCAAGCGAGTTGTATTTGTACGACATGTACAAATTTAGTTAGTACTGGCAGATAGTTAGTAACCTGTTAGTATAAAATAGTTAGTACCCGTTTAATTAGATATGCATGAGATATCTTAGGAAAGGATATGCATGAATCTTTATACCTTTTGTAAAGTCCCATTAGGGTTGTCTTGTCTATCAAAGGAACCCTAGCAAATTAGATAGATATCGTTTCTACACAGATCATAGAGAATCGAATAGAAAATCATAGCTTTGTAATCTGTAACCTAGGCAGATACAAGGTTAATATAAAATTCTTTTGTGATATTCAATTATTGTCTTCTTAGCATTATGTGATTAGATTCCGCATAATTCAATAGTGTTTTACTCATGTTTCATTATGGTTGCTTTAGAATTATCTAAAGGAGCAAACTCTTTGCAAGCTGAAGGTTAAGATCTATTCAGTAAAACGATCCAACAATACTTACTGAAGAGAGTTGTTCAAAAATGCTTTTAAAACAACAGGATCTAATGATGTTAGAAAAGAAAGTTAATACTACACCAGTCGATTATGTTGTCCTTAACCAACTTTCTCAATATTTTGAACACGATTTGTTCCACAAACTGAATTATCTGCTGAACAAGCCTTTTAGTCACAAAATTCTATGAATTCTTCAGATCCCACTCCTTCTAATAGACCCACCAAAGTTGAGGTTCCAAAAGAACTTCCTAAAGTCAGCATGGTTAATACGAGTTTGAAGAAACTCAAACACCATCTTGCTGGTTTTGACGTGGTTATCAAAGAAAGAACCACGGCCACAGCTATCACCGAGGGCTCGTGGGGGTTTGAACATACAAAATCTTGTTTTAGGGATGAAATAATTCCATTTGTAAAAGCACTAAAGGACTTATTCAAAACATTCGATCAATATTTAATTGATGAACTTTTTGAAGTCCAAAATGTCTTTCATCAAATGGAACAGGCTGTGGAACAACATCGTTTAGAGTCAAAAACATTGAAGTTAAA